>VDFB02262173.1:0-65224 GCA_007258455.2 Sequoia sempervirens | reverse complement strand
AAGGTTGTGTCATGTGAATTTTGATAACATTGTCAAAGTAAGTTCCACTCAAGTAGTAAGAGATCTACCTAAGCTAGTGAAGCTTGCTAACACAATTTGCAAGGAATGCCAGATGGGAAAACAAACTAGAGTTTCTTTTCAAAGCAAACAACATCATTCAAATGGATTACTAGATCTGGTACATACTGATCTATGTGGTCCCTCTAGAGTTAGAAGTCTTAATGGAAAAAGGTACTTTATTTTGCTTATTGATAATTACTTTAAAATGATATGGGTTACTTTCTTAAGAGAAAAATGTGAAGCATTAGAAAAGTGCAAAAGTTTCAAGGCCACTGCAGAAAATGAGAAAGGTCTAAAAATCAAATGATTAAGGTCAAACAGAGGTGGTGAGTTCACCTCCAGAGAGTTTAATTCTTTTTGTGAAGAGCATGGAATCATAAAATAGTTATCTGCTCCCCAAACCACTCAACAGAATGGAGTTGTAGAGAGGAAGAACAAAACAATTTTGGATGTTGCTAGAACAATGATGATAGAAGGAAATGTGCCTCATATATATTGGAGTGAAGTTGTAAGTACTGTTGTGTACACTTTGAACCGGGTAAATTTCAATAGTAATTCTGGTAAGACTCCTTTTGAACTATGGTTTGGTTATAAGCCTACTGTTAGATATTTCAAGATCTTTGGAAGAAAGTGTCATATCAAGAGAGATGAGGATATAGGCAAGTTTGATGCAAGAAGCGATGAAGGAATCTTTCTAGGTTACTCTACTAAAAGCAAGGCCTACCGGTGCTATAACAAAAGATTGAGAAAAATGGTTAAGAGTGCAAATGTTAGAGTTGATGAGGACTCTACTAAATCATCTAGATATTGTGGATATGATTTAGATGACTAGGAAGACAACACAAACAAAGGGAATAATGTTTAGACACAGAATCAACTTCAAATTGTGCCATATGTTCTGGTAAAACAACTTCAATTTGTTCTGATAAATCAAGGTAGTCAAGAAGCAGAGACAAGTGCAAGTGCAGAAGAAGAAACAGAAGAACTAGAAGTTCAAGAGAATCCTAAAATTCTAAGGTATGTAAAGCTAAATCATTCTAAAAATCAAATTATAGGAGACAATAGTAAAGGTGTACAAACTAGGAGAAAGATTACAGAAGAGTATTGCCTGATTTCCAAGATTGAGCCTAAAGATGTCAAAGAAGCTTGCAATGACAAACATTTGATGGAAGCTATGAAGGAAGAAATAATGCAAATTGAAAAGAATGATACATGGATAATTGTTCCCAAAACTAAAGATAAAAATGTGATTGGTACTAAATGGGTCTTTTGGAATAAGCTGAATGAACAAGGTGAAGTGGTCCGAAATAAAGCAAGACTGGTATGTAAAGGGTATTCACAAATGGAAGGTATTGAGTTTGAAGAAACCTTTTCCCCTATTGCCAGAATTGAAGCTGTTAGATTTTCTTGCTTATGCTACATATAAGAACTATAAAATCTATCAAACAGATCTGAAGTCAACTTTTTTGAATGGTGAACTAGAAGAAGAAGTATATATTGAACAGTTGGATGGATTTAAATTGACTGATAAGGTAAACATGGTTTTTCAACTAAACAAAGCTCTATATGGACTCAAGCAAGCCCCCAGAGCCTAGTATGCTAGACTGGACAAATACTTATTAAAGCTTGGATTCAATAAAGGTACTGCTGATAGCAACTTGTATTTCAAATTGGATCATGACAAAGAGTTAATTATTGAGGTCTTTGTTGATGACATTATTTTTGGAGGATATGATAATCTATGTATGAAGTTGCTGATGAAATGAAGAATGAATTTGAGATGAGTATGATTGGAGAGATGAAGTTCTTTCTGGGATTGCAAGTTACTCAGTTAGATAAGGGGATTTTCATATCTCAGTCCAAATATGTGAAAGAGTTGCTAAAGAAGTTTGGCATGGATGACTCAAAACCTGTTGGTACTCCCATGGAACCTGATGCAAGTTAACACAAAATGATGATTCTCCTAAGGAAAATCAAACAAGATACAGGTCAATGATTGGTGGATTTCTCTACTTAACCCAGACCAGACCAGACATTATGAATGTTGTATTTATGGTTGCTATATTTTAGGTTGATCCAAAAGAGTCTCATGTGACTACTGTAAAGTGAATCTTCAAGTATCTGAAAGGAACGGTTGATTTTGGGCTTTGGTATCCTAAGGATGATGATCTTAATTTGAATGCATATACTGATGTGGATTGGACAGGAGATGTAGATGACAGGAAGGTACTAGTGGTGGTGTCTTCTTCCTAGGGAAGAAGTTGGTGTATTGGTTGAGCAAAAAGAATAATTCCATTTATCTATCTACTGATGAGGCAAAGTATATTGCTACTACAAATAACTGTACCCAAGTGATGTGGATGAAACTAATGTTGAAAGATATTAGAGTAGTATATGATGAACCTATTGCCATATACTGTGACAACTCAAGTGCAATAAACATATCAAAGAATATGGTGCTACACTCTAAGACAAAGCATATATCAATCAAGTTTCACTTCTTAAGGGAGAAAGTGAATAAGAAAGAATTCAGACTAGAGTATGTGCCTACCAAAGAACAGATTGCGGAAATTTTCACCAAGCCGTTGTCGAAGGATTCTTTTGAGTATCTCAGAGGGATGCTAGGGGTGATTACCCCTCCTAATATGAACTAGAGATGCATTTATTTGCATCAATCCATGTGCTTCATAGATATTTTCTGATCTGGATTGATGTTTTTATGGTTGCTACTAAGAAGGAGTAGTCAGATGTGTAGATATGTGGTTCAAAGCTTGTATGTGGGAAGATAATTCTTATCTTTTCCATTGATGTCAAAGGGAGAGAAGATTCATGTGAAAAATTGTTGCTTACCTGGGGAAAAGAGCCTTGTGGGGAGAATCGGCCATGTAGAAGAGGTTAAGGAAGAAGAGTCAAAATCTAAGGAGGACTAAGTGTTGATTGAGAGTTGTGTTGATGGTATTTTTCACATCATGTGTTACCATCAATTCCAAAAGGGGAGATTGTTGTATGTTGTGGTTGTGTTGTTGATATGTGGTTTCCATTGATTTCAACACTATTAGCATTATTGTATTGAAGGTTGTATATGTCGAGAATATTGAGAAAATTGTTAAAGGAAGAGTTTCAAGTTGCCAGTGGAACAGTGAAGGTCATGAAGTTTTTTTGTTTTGTACGTTGAAGATCAATTGTTGTGGAATAAAGGGTTTATTGCTGAGAGTATCTAGTTCATCTACCAGAAGTTTCAAAGGTCCACGTGAAGATTTGATCGTGCTATGAACAATTATGTTCTGACAGTATTTATGTGGTTTTTGATTGAAGTTTATGTGATTCTGGTAATTTCTATTGTTGTAGATGATTCTCTCTTAGTTCTTGTTGTTTGTGGGTGCTTCCATATCATTCTTTATTCTTGTTGTGCGTCTGCATTGATCGGTGTGCTCGTGGTCGAATATTTTTCTCAGTATGTTCAGGTTTTCATGTTCTTGGCCGACATGATGGTTGTAACATGTTGTGGATCCTTGAAGATTTAAATTTGAATGTTTGGCACACTCGAGGATATTATTTTAGGTCTCATCATAATATTAGCTGACGGTGTTTGATCGACATTGAAAATATGTTTTATATTTTGGCCAACAAGGTTGTTGATGTAATTTCATGTTGCGGATATATAAGAGCGACTGTTTGAGCGAAGTTAGTGTGTGCATAAGAGTGAATGTATGCCAGAGGAAGTGCAAATGTGTGAATAGTGTTCTAATCATTCAATTGCAGAACAGAGTGAGAAGAAGTTTGAGCGAAGTGTGAAGAAGGTTTTATGTGCTTAACTGGAACTATAATCAAGATTGTGTAGAAGCTATTTTCTCAGTTCATACCCTACAGATCTAATCTATATTGTTGTGTATTGTTGGGTAGTGATCCCTCTTGTATTTGAGTAGTGAGGTCTAGGTAGTGTGCCTGAATGCATGTGCATTCCCATTAGTTTTCATTATACTTTTAACAGGGTATAATATTGTGGACTAACATCCATTGGTTTTTCCCCTAACATGGTTTCCACGTAAAAAAATCTTGGTGTTCTCTGTGTTTCTGATGTGTTGATTGCTTATGGTTTACTGTTCATTCATCAAATCTAAGATTAAGTTAAGTCTGAAAATTTTAATATTCTGTGACACTTGACTCACCCCACCTCTCAGTTGTTTGTCCTTGTTTTTCCAACATATAATACATGGGTTATCATTAAGGATGATGAAGGTTGTTTAGTGGAGTCTACTCTTTGTAGTTTTGGGAATTGGTTTCCATAGTAGAAGATCTTAATATTTTCTCACATGTATGGATGTAAAATATTAACTTTTGAAGGTGATTCCTTGATGGTCATGCTAAGGTTTTTCAAAAAAATTTGTTTTAGTTAGAAAATTAATTCATTCCCAAATGTAGCTTTATAGATATTCTAATATTGCTACAAAGAGTGTAATAAAATAATGGACCTCCTTGCCAATCTAGGGTGGACTTTGATCCATTTTGTGTTTGGAGATAGATCTATGGAGGTGTATGGTAGCTTAGATAATACTAACTTATTTAATAAGCCTCCATAATTATTCCTTATTCTTGGTTTGAGTGATCAATGGGTCCCACCTATCAATCTAATTATAGTTTTTTTAGATTTAGTGTCTAGTTGATATTGTGAAATAGATCTCCATACTTTCCTAGTGGGTAAAAGAAAGAAAATGGGGATCAATGAAAGGGAAAAATATGGGGCCAACATTATTAAAAAAAAATTATACATTTTAAAAAAAGAGTATTCAATTTTGTTCAAAAAATCAAATCCTAAATGAATACTCATTTTTCTATAAAAGTGATCTATCAATTTTGCACAAAAACATATGTTTGTTTCAAACTAATATTTTTTATGCACTAAAATGGATATCCATTTTATAAAATTATTTTGAAAGTGTTTCTTTTAGAAGGATATATTTCAAATATGAACATATTTCTATTTCAATTGGATTACATTCCATTTAAATTCAAAAAAATACCCTCAATTTTGTAATGGTTGTATGCTTGGAAATATGAACTAAAGTGTTGGACTTGTAATTACAAATGATGCAATCCAAATTACTAAAATTGAATTTAAAATATAGTTGATGACTTTATTTTCAATATTTTTGGATGAAAATAAAACTCATTGTAGATAAGAATTTCTAGTTTTCAATAATAATTTTTTCAATAAACCATTTTTTTAACACAAAATCTCATAAACTTGAAAATTATATATAATTTTATTTTTCAATAACTTTTGAAGTTAATTTATTTTTAATTATAAAAGCACAAGCTAGAAACCATGCTTTAAACACTTTAAAAATCTTATTATGGTTGTTTTAGGTCAAACTAAAGTGGTCGTACACAAGGGTTCAGGAATTACGCCTCTTATTGGCTAGTATTATTTTTTCCTTTATTTTGAATTTTCCCTTATGCCCCAATGCCTAGATTTGGACTAATTTTAAATGTCTCATCATATCTTTTTCTGTCTTTTCACATCTAATCATATAAAATCTCATGCTTTTTCCCTTATTTTAAAACTTACCTACATGGTGTTCTCTGATTGTAGTACACCACCCCTTCACATTAGAAATCCAATAATTCTTGTATATTTATACTTGTAGAAGTTGATAATCCAACCTCACAAAAACCAATGAACACCTGCAAGCAAATAACCTGTCACCAAGAGACACAAGAATGGTGCTCTGCAAACATTAAGCAAACATGCATTACCCGAGAAGATTTAATAATTACAAAGAGAATAATCTTTAAGAAAGGAGATCAACCCTAAAGTGAGAACCCTAGGAAGAGGATTAAATTAGCATGTGACAAGTGTCAAGATCATAATGAACGAGACAACATGACTAATTTAATAATGCATAAATAAAGATTCCTAAGTTTAGCTTAAGTGAGATAAAGTAAAGGCAACTTAATTAATTAATCAATATGATTAAATTAATCAATTAAACAACCTATTACTCTAATAACCCCCCTTAAGATGAACTTAGGGAGAAGCTAAGAAACTAAGGACAAAATGCATGAAAAAAAATATGGGTCCCGGCAACTAGGCCAGATGAGGTACCCATGTACAAATGTAAAAGATCTCTCACAACAGGAGAAAGGGAGAAAACCTCATGGGAAAAACTCCTCTCCAAAAAGAGAAATACAAGTGAAGGACTAAGTAGCCTCCCAAAAAGAGTGAAGGATGAAGAAGCCTCCAATCAAGAAGAAATTGTCCCAAAAGATAGGAACAAATGATGAACATGGAAAACACCACTGAAGCATGAAGAATTTGCAAACACTATCGTGGAATGACTGCTGAAATGCTAACAGAAGGAATGCAAGAGTGTCCATATGGTAAGTGCTCCATCTCACCGAAATGCACGGGTAACCAGTCGTTGCATCTGCCTAGTACATAGGAACAAATACTATATACATAGCTCACTCCAATGCGAAACCAAGGAAGCAATAACACCAAAAGTAGAAACCCACCCATAATGCTGAAAAGGGAGAGGTATGACAGGTACACTGAAACTGAATGCTTGAAAGTAATGCATGGAGAGGAACCAAGAACATCTGATGGTGTAGACATGAAAGTACAAGCAGGTAAAAAGGATGTGAAAACAAAAGTCACATACGCATGAGAAAGGTATGAAGGAAAACAAAGGAAAACATCAACCCCCATGGAAATTTATATCATAGTGCGAGTACAACAAGGCACAAAGTGATTTGCAAGAATCTCAATACTACACATACAAAGTTGAGGCAATTTATTTCAGTGCATTTACATATGATAAATACATGCAATGTGAGCCCATAAGATCCAAAAAGGTCAACAAATGAGAAGAAGGATTTTTGGAAAAAACCAAAAATAAAATCTAGAAACCACCTACACCACTACAAAGATCTCGGAAACAGCTTTTTGATGATATCGTGTTTTCCCATTTTCGACATCATATGCAAAAGTTATGCCTAAAACACTAAAGGAAACCCCAGAAAAGAAGATCTGAATTTTTGACTAGAAATAAATAGGACTTGAGAAAAAATATCCAAAAAATACCTACACCACTGGAAATTACTCTGAATCCTCTTTCCGACAATATCTTGTTTGCCCGATTTCAACATCGTGAGAAAAAGTTATGGCCTCCAGAAGAAAACAGCTCCCAAAGGGCAAAAAACAATTACAGAATTAAATTTGACGGCCATATCACCGTCACAGCACAACTACCAGCTTAAATTTGATGGCCAAATGGCCATCTACGCATTTGCACAATTTGGCTTATTTGAAAAAAAATTGTTTTTTAAAAAAAAAATTAAAAAACATTTACAATGATTTTTAATTAAAAAATTAAAAATTAAAAAATCAATAAATCCTTTTTGTGCACACTTTTATTTTATTTTAAATATGGTTCCATTAGACGCAGGGTATCATTCATGTGGTCGGTGTGCATGCACCCTTGGTTCAATGACTTTTTTTTAAACCCAAAAACTTTGTAAAGCTTTAACTTTTTTTAAAGATTTTGAAAAACATTTTTTTTTTTTTACAATTAAAAATGTGCAGAATTTTTTTTTGTAGAAAAAAACATTTTTTTTTACGAATTTTTTTACCTCATAATGCATGCAGGAGGTCATACAGCCCCTGCCAAGTAAAAAAAAATTGCCCCAGGTTGACCTGCTCCAAAATTAACAAATTATATATGGAAATAGGGGTCTTCGGGCCTTCTAAGTGTAATGGTGATGTCCGTTTTAGCTCAAAATGCTTTGAAAAATTAGGTACCCCCTAGATTAGGCAAAAAATCCCTTTCTTCAAACCCTCATAGATCTGACAAATAGAAGCCAAATTTGACGAAACAAAGGTCAATCTTGACTATTCCAACAGCTTTGGATTTAATGGAGAGGTCAAATTTGACCCTAAATGCACTAGAAAACTGCTTCAAGGAACGATCTCAGAAAAAAGGAACAGGAAGCTTGCAGATCTGGAACTCTGATACCATGTAGAAGTTGATAATCCAACCTCACAGATCCCAATGAACACCTACAAGAAAATAACCTGTCACCAAAGGAGATCAAGAGACACAAGAATGGTGCTTTGCAAACATGAAGCAAAAATGCATTACTCGAGAAGATTTAATAATTACAAAGAGATCAATCCTTAAGAAAGGAGATCAACCCTAAAGTGAGAACCCTAGGAAGAGGATTAAATTAGAATGTGACAATTGTCAAGATCATAATGAACGAGACAACATAACTAATTTAATAATGCATAAATAAAGATTCCTAAGTTTAGCTTAAGTGAAATAAAGTAAAGGCGACTTAATTAATTAATCAATATGATTAAATTAATCAAGTAAACCTATTACTTTAACAATACTAAACATGGTGTGCTACACCATTCATCTCACTTTTTTGCATGGCTAATGGCTACATCTTATCCTATTTTAAAATATTTTAGTTATTTTCTTCTCACCTATCCTATGTTTATACATGAATGAGTCACTAATGTATATTTAATATATTCATAAAAGATTATGTATATATCTACACAATTGTATTATCTATGAACCCTAGATCTATGAGCTCTCTTTGCTCAAGTGCATAACTCATAACAAGTTATAATTAAACTTCCATAAGTGAACAAATGATTTCTAATGAATTTATTCAAGGAAAAGGGGCTACATATGGTATAATTATCTAAAATTAGGGAGAAATTATACCATTTATCATATCATATAATTAAAATTTACAAAATTTGATTCAAAATTTTTGGAGGTTATGTAATTTCAAACACTATGTCATGCATATATCTATTATGCACTATTTTCTCTGTGCTTAAAATATTCTACTAGCTAGGCTCAATCCAATTTTATAATCATTAATATTTTGTTTTAGTTTTTTCTTAACTTCCAATATTATTAATTCACCACATAAGAAATTATCTCAATTGTCAAGAAACTAAAAACCTATGCCCACTAGTTTTCCACAATGTCATCAAAATGAAGTATTAACCAAAACAAGGCTAAATAGCCCCATGTGAAACAAAAAAAAATGATAAAAGACAATTAGTAAAGGTTCTTTGATTGACCATGTAGAAGATAAAATAGAAAATATTGAAGATTATATTCCATTAAATACTAGATGGGACTTGAACTTAGGGTTTTTGTTAAGAATTCATTGACTATTATCCCTCTAAAACATTTATGGAGATGATGATTAGAAAAGGTGGTCATGTCAAACTAATTTTGGATTTGAAATTTTCCAAATAGATAATAAGAATGTATAATCCTAAAACTCACTCAATCCTAGATTTATAGGGGAAAAGGTTTTTCACTATCAACATGGAACTCATTCAAAATAATTTTACCTAACTATAATGCCAAAGAATTACTAAAATTATAAAAATTGGTCACTAAATAAAATAATGGTAGAGCTAGCTACATGGTTAATTATTTTCCCCATTGATGTAGGAGCATTCGAGTGCACGGACAATCCTACACACCATAATTTTGTCTTGGTTTTAATTTCTCTTTTTTGGTTGTGATGTCTTGCAAGCATGATTTATTTTTAAATAACTTTCTCCTCTTTCTCCTTCAACATCAAATTATTTTGTAAGGTTGATGAATTAAGTTGAATTTGGGATTAATGGTTCTATACATTGGTGTTTATTTTAAAATTTTAATTATGGCACAAAATCCCACACCGAGATTGGAGGCCATTTTTGGAATTTGGTAACTCCTCTTGGAATTTAATATTTGCAATAATTAAGGAGGGAAAAGGATCTTGATGCCTAGAAGTGGAAGTAGTGGATAGAGACAGTGAATGGTAATTTTAGCAAATATTTTGAAATTCTTGTAGGAAAATGCAAGAGGGGAGTAAATGGGAGAATCCAACGCCTACAAAAGAAGAGAACATGATTGAAGGTGGGAGGTTTTGGAAGAGATTAGCCACATCCATGTTGGAGAAGAAAGAAAGGAAGGCATGATGAAGAAAATGATAGATAAATGGGGTAAAAATTCGAAGAAACCATGCTTTGGCATCCAGGATTGAAGTATCAAAGATTGGGAGATGCATTTTTTGTTGCCTATAGCTGATTATGGATTTTTTGGAGCTGATTTTAAGTGGTTGTGTGGTCAACCATGCTTGTATCAGATTTTTGTTTGTGACTAGTTTTATCTCTTTAACCTATTGATTGCAAGCTATGCAAGTGTTGATAATGAAATTAGATTTGTCTTTGAATTATTGTATTTTCATGTGATAGTTAATCCTTGGAATTGTGCTCTCCATAGTCTCAATTCATAGTTTAAAATAAACTTCTTTGATTGGGTATTTTTGGGCATGGTTGCAACTATCTTAATGTTGCTTGTAGCTAGTTGTTGAATGTGGAAATTTTTGAGTTTTTTGAGTTTTCAGCCACAAAATTAGATGGGTATTGCTAGGATAAAAGTGATGATCTACTTACATTCCTATAGATGAATGTGGGGAATTTTATTATCAAATTTTTTAGTATAAAAGGAATTCATTAGATGGTTCAAAATAATTTCCAAAATATGGTCTATCAAGAGATTTTTGTGCACATTTGCATAAGTTTGAATAAATTAAATTACACCACTTTTTGAGTTCATATATTTTTTGAGTATGCTTTTTAGTTGAATAGATTAAGGATTTGAGTGGTGGTTGCAAAGATGAACATGTCAATTTAGGGTCTTGGTCTTGATTTGCATCACCCATTATAGGTTGAAATGGAATAATAAAAAATAGAACCAATTTAAAATGAGGATTAGGATCCCTTTTTCATAGGAAAATTTGAAGGATATCTTATGGATAATTACTAGGGTATTTATTAAATCATGGGAATTGATGCATTCTATAAAATTCCAAAGTAATTTATTATTTTAGCTTCGTATTAAATGAATGTATAAAAATAAGCATTCTTATTATGGTAGTTATTTGGTAAAATACACACAAGAAACCTTAGCCAACCTATAGAATTAGGAGTCAATCAAATCATTCAGATGGTATTTTCACTTCTTCCATATTTATTTACTTGTTTTTATTGGAGAATGGGTAGTAAGGAATCCAATTAGTTTCAAATCAATTTTCTAAAGGTATAATTAAGCTAATGCAAATGTAGACTCCTTATATGAATAGGCATAATCATTGATCTCAATACTATATATTTAAGGATTGTTTGGTGCCCCTATATTGAGATGATTATACTATATTAAACCAAGGTGGATTGATAAAATTCAAAATTTCTCAAGGCTCCATAACCTCACACCAAATTGTAAAATTACTCATAAATAGCGTGTTGAACACACTATAGTGTTGAGAGGGGGGTGAATCTGCATGTATATTAAAACTTAACCATTCCTATTTGCAGATTAAACATCACATCACATTAATTGAAAGAAGAGAAGAAATGAACATGCACATCACAAGGATACCAAAAAATTTATATGGAAAACCCAATGAGGGAAAAACTATGGTAAGAGTTAATTCACAATATATGAAGCTCACTACTTACAAAAATTACAATGTTATTTAAGGATCATTACCTAAGGACTTGCGGACTAAGGCACACAACCTTAGGGAAAGATACAAGGACCTACTACGACCCACTATCTTAAAGCATGATACATGAAAATTATAATGAAAAACATGTATATGAATTGCTATGAAGAATCATCCAACATAAGTTGATGTTGCAATCTCTTTTTCTCACAATCACTTCATCACATTTAGTTCATACACTTCATATTCAACCTATTGCACAATCTAAATTTTCCATAAGCCAATCCCTTCAAAAATAATTTTGATATTCTATAAATATACTCTAAAACAACTCAAAACCCCAATTAGTTTGGCTCTAAGATGGCCTTTAGATGGAACACGCGATACTACATAGGTAAGCTCAAATGTATACATTATGAAGAGAAAAAGAGTTGTGGATGAACACACAACATAATAGGAAAAAAAACCATCTCAACGCATCCTCTAAAGCAAGATTAATTAATCATTACCAACCGTAGATGAAGGAATCAACCTTATCAACCCAAACAATGACAGCACCACCAAAACTGCAAACTATTCAACTTTGCATCACCCGGGAGAGACCAACAAAATTATGCTAACCAAGATGAGAAAAATATAGACTATGCAAAATATATCTTCAACCTTCTAAAGAATTTGATTATCATATGTTGGTGCAAGAAGAGAAACATATTGAACTGATAAAAACAGAGCATTCCAAACAGGTTGTAGCACTTCAAAACATAGGATGTTGCATTGTTGTACACCAAAACATATGAGACTTACAAGGATGAACCCATACACCTTTCTAAGAATACTCCTAAGTTCACATAACCTCATCTATCTTATCAGAGGAATGTGGAGCATTCCAATATACCTTCATCAACACTTTTTTTCTAGAGCATAGACTAGAGCTCTATCATTTATAATGTTCATTGTACAAGGTGTAATCTCATGAATTATTGGATATAACACCTTCACATCTTGACCATCTTATCTTATGAACTACAAGATAAAATCTTTCTCTACAGAGGGATGCAGACCAAAATACCATGACTATATCATAGAGTATGCACTGTGAATCCCTTAGCAAATATTTGTAACTTATCTCAATATGTGGTACACCAAATATGAATGATATCAATGTAGCTATTCAAGAAACATATTAGAACAAGTGTACCTACCACCACATCACACATAGACATCAAACAAATCACTACTCATCCATATAGTATATTTTTGCTTGTATCAATAGATATATTTGCACATCATCTAACTTCAAAGCAAATTCATTTGACATCAGGGTGAACCCACAATAATGGGTTACAATTTTTTGCACAAAGAAAAATTAGAGCTTCACATCAAAAAATTTGGAATGGCTTTGAATGAAGGGGCTTCGTTCAAACATACATGTCTTAAAAATCGTTTGAATGAACCACCCCTTCGCATGAACCCCTAAACTTCATTCGAAGGTGCTCAAGAAAATGTTGTTTAAATCATACATTATGCGATTTATTGAAATATTCGCCGAAACATTATAAATTATCTGTCTATCACCATTTAGGGGGTCTTCATTTGAAGACCCTTTTTTTCACCTTTCCCACCCAATTTAAAAATTTATGCATTTTTTACTTTTGAATTCCATCTTGGAAGTGAAAATGGAGTCAATTTGATAAACCAAGTTGGAGGACCATAGTCCTTGAAACGTGCTTTCCAAAAAATATAAATTTAATATATATTTTTTAATTTTTGTTTTACTAAACATAGGTTTTTCACCAAACATCAAGTTCTTTGTTCTACACGTGTAAAAATAGTAAATTAGTGGAAATTTTTGAAAAGCATCTACGCACTAGGTATTAATGTCCTCTTCCCAACAAAAAAATGAAATTCAATGCATACCAAAAAATTTATGCAAGACAAAGTGCACCTATGTCTAAATGAAATTCAATGCATACAAAATATTTATGAAACAAAATGCAAGCATTAGACATTGGTGTTACCAACCTATATTCAAAAGAATCAGAATTTTATCCTTTGTAGAAGTAGAAAAAAAGTTGTGGAACAAATTACACATCACTTTTTAAAAATGTTGTTCACTATCAAAAAACTAGTTATCAAAGGAGATGCAAAAAAATTACAATTTAATTTCAATTTTTTTAAAAAATATATATTTAAAACTATAGAAAAATCTCACAAATCACTATTTTGCATCATCTTCAAATTCCTAATAGTTAGCTACTATAGGTGTCGAAAAGTGAATATTTTATTCAAAATGTTGATTTGAATGTCAAGTTTTGCCAAAAATTGTAACCCGTTATTGTGGGATGACCCATCAATGATAACACATCTTGAGTTGACATCAATGACAACACATGTTGCCAACAATCTCCCCCTTTTTCATTGATGGAAACACCCATATATGTACAATACTTCTCTCCCCTTTTTACATGAAGGGCAAAGGACGTGATATCTTCTTCTTTTATCAAAAACCTGTATCAACTCACCCTTACTGTATGATTTCTACAAATCGTACTCCCCTAAGATGGAGACGCCCCAAAACATATGCTATGTATAGAAATATTTTCAAAAAAAACCAAAAAGATATAGCAATCCTCTACAAAACTATACAAAGGAAAAATTGTCGTATCTATACCTTTGCAACTTCCTTAGAAGGTAGAATGTTTTTTGTAAATTACCTTAAGTTTCACCAAAGTTGCAACCCAGATTGTTTTTGTTGAGGTGAGAATGTGATTTTTGACATTCAAACTACATACATAAGTCCTTAGCCTCATCCACACTTCCTAGAGCATTCATCTTCTATTCAATCCCTTCTGCTTCAACTAAAAACCTAGATAATGAAGCAAGTCTCAAATTGATTGTTTCCCTTAGCTAACCAAACTGATTCTTTATTTTGTTTCTCTAGTCTAGAAGCAAAGATAGTTGCAAATGAATATTTTCTATTTGATCTCTAGTTTCCCCATCCTTATCCTTTGACTAATCATATATCTCAGTCATTTGAGTGATTTGTGACTCAATGGAGTCAATTTGATCCTTGATGCTTTTAATGGAATTAGGCCATTTCAAAAAAAAATGCTAAAGATTAGTAACTTCATCCACACATTCCTTAAACATCTTCATATTTTCTTACAATTTTTTTTGTGCATTGGAATACCAGTCTAAAGCAACAGCTAATTATTTTGTCTTTAATCTTTCTCAAGGACTCTTTCTCTAACTTTTTCTCTATGTGAGAGTAATGATATTTAAAGGAATCCATTAAAAATTTTATCTTTTTCAATCTGGAGGCAAGGAAGCATCAAGTTTTACCTCTAGTAAACCTTCCTGAATAATCTTTATTAGATCATCAATTAATTAAATTTTCTTCATGTGTTCCTACAAAATCTCCTTCCTTGCGGAAGCATGTAGAATGTCTCCAAGTTGTAACTTACATGAAGGGCAGAAATGTGTGATAAGTCAACTTGTCCCTCATGAGTGGGAATCTACAAAAACTTGGGTTTTACCACAGGTTGAAACTACATCTACATCCCTAGTAGGTCCTTGAAAGAATCTAAAAAGAAGAATTTTGACCTATATCCACAAAAGCATCTTGGTTTTCAACTGTATTTTCATTTGCATCCTCTTTCTTTTTCTCATCATTCCTTGAATTCTCTAGAGGAGGAATATTATGATCTTTACCAAAATTAGTGTTCCCCAAAGAAGGCATACTCACTTCACCTTGATCTCCAGCACCTTGTGCACCATTATTCACTGAAGGATTAGTCTCCTCATTTTTCTTATCATTATTCTCTTTTACATCACCATCTATTACATTACCTTCAAAAACTAATAGATCTATGTCTTGGGTAGACACATCAGGTATATCTTGCAGGATAATGTCATCTAGAGGAACTTGATCCTTAGAAGTTGACTCAGCTTTCTTCATTTCTTCAAGGATCTTGGTTTTCTTTTCTTCTGTCTCTTTCTCTTCTTCTTTTCCTATCTCCATTCTAGAGACTTCTTGCCTTTCATGCACATCGGAGACACCTTCTTGCAATCTGGAGGGTCCTTGTACTTTTTCTTAACCAGATATGTTTTTCTCATTTGTAAATTTTCCAAATTAGGAACTTGTGGATCAACATCAAGTTCACAGTGTAATGCATTAATGATCTTCTTAGTGGCATCTTCAGTCTCACTCTGGATTTTTATTTTGACATCTTCATTCATGCTCATCAATAGATCAATTTTTCTTTTAGTACGAAGCTCCTTGGCTTGTCTCCGAACAATTTTTTTTTCTTCCTGAGAGATATAGACCCCAAATTTTTCAATTTCTTGTTGTTTCATTTCTTCATCAGGCTTGATAGCTTCTTCTTTTCTCTATCTCTAAGCCTCAGCAAGGCTATCTGGAGCCTTTTCAACAATGTCACTAAAGGGAATGTTCTACATGAGCATATATTCAATAGCAGCCTTCTCAATTGTCTTCTTGTCTTTTGAAAGGGACTTTCAGATGTAGCTCTATAGTACTATCTAGTAGGCTATACTCAAAAATTCCATTCAAGATGGCTCCAAAATCAAGAGGTTCATGTGTAATCAGAGGGGTTTTCTCATCATCCTTTTTTACAATAGTCTTTCCTTTCTTCTTTTGTAAGGATATATCTTCTTCTTCAACCTCTTCAACATCATTTGATTCTTCCTCATTCATCTTCTCTCTCTTTTCCTTTTATTTAGGCATAGAATGTCTAGCTTTAATGGCCTTTTTCTCTAGAGGAGTTGTAGATGTAGTTTTCCTTTTACTACCAGATGTTTGTGTAGACTTAGAGGGTTATGGAGTAGGGACAACAATAGGAGAGGATCTATCAGATCTTCTTAGACCTTGACTGGATTTTGGAGGAATAGATTTGACTTTGGAAACCTCCATGGGGATATCAAATATAGCCTTTGAAAAAGTACCCAATATCTTGTGAAGCTCATCTTTATCTTTTATCTTTGAATACTGTGGAGCATCCATCTCCTTAATAACCCTTTCTACTTCATTTTCACTAGCTTCTTCCTTCTCCTTTTGGTAAATATCATCTATGATTTCTGTATATGTGCCAAATCTTTTTGCTTTGGGATCTTTAGGTTTTGACAACAGAATATCTATATAACCTTGTATAAATTCATGTTCAGCCTTATAAGGAAAATCAAGAATCCATGAGGTTCTAGGCTCCACCAGTTCCATGAAAAAATGATCCTTGTTCACCATAAAAGTTACCTTATTCTCATACTTTTGAACCAAACTAGATGGTATCCTATATTTGCTTTGCATCTCAGTTTGCAAGTTCTTGAAAAATCCACAATATAAAGTAGTATATGGTTCCTTATTCTAAAAAAAATTATATGTTGTTTGATCTATGCTACTACCAAAGTGATTTTTTCCCAAATCTTACCCTTAAAACTAGACAACTCATTTAAAACGAAGAAAGTAAGGCATATAATCAAGGAACCAAACCTAAAATTATAATTGATTTTTTTATCTTCTTAAAGTTCTCCATTAGCTACTCTCTCAACATCTCACATGGATCGAATTTGGCACCTTCTTTTACCATTTGATGTGTGGTGTGAATTTCAGTGGTGATGATAGACCCTTCTCTATTTGTGAAGAAAATTTTATATGCAATGCCCATTGATGCATACCGAACATTGTGATCAATGATATCTTTCACTATGAGTGTTCTCTTATCAAATTTGGCACCAGTGAGCTCCATAACCATTTCATTCTTTAATAATTTTAGCATTGGGACTAGTTTGAAGGAACAAAAACCAGTAACTACCCTAATTGCATCCTTTGTGATCATGTAGGGTTTGTCTAGCCAAATGAAATTATCAAGAATGTAGCTCAAGATAATTCTTACCCATTCCTTGCATTCATAGGTAACTTCAATATCTTGTGTAGGGAAAAAAAATCAAATTTTGATGAATATTTTTCTTGTAATAACATTTTAAAGTCAAACTTGTCAGAATTCAACAATTTTCACGGTTGTCAACTATTGTCTATTTTTTTAATCATTTTCAAAAAACAAATTATACCCTTTTGAAGAAGACTCTCTCCTCTTGTGCCCCATATATTTTTTTAAAATAAATATGTTTTACTTTTTTTTAATTTCTAATCAACCTTTTTTTTAACTTTAACAACCTACTTACATTATTTCAAAAATAAAATATATTAAAACTAATCAAAATATTAAGAAAAATACATATTCAGATTCACCACTATGAGCTTTACAAAAGGGTATTTTTCTTTTCTTTAAAACATCATTTTGACTAAAGAAATACTTAGTTAAAGTTGAAAGTTTCAAAAAAAATTTTAAAAAGTTGAGTTGGTTGCCAACTAGGATGCCACATAGATAGTTTTGGTAGAAACAGTTTCTATAGAAAGGGTTTCGGTCAAAAACCTTTCTATAGAAACCCTGCACAATAAAATAAGCCAATTTGAAAGTGACAAAGGAGGAAAAAAATGGATTCGGCTGAAACATATTCAACTAAAATCATGTGTGCCATGTACAAGCCATGTGGTTTCGGTTGAAACCTATTCGTCGGAAACATTTCCGGCTGAAAATGTTTCGCTCAGAACTATTTATTTGGCCGATAATGTGACACAGCTTTATGCTTTTACCCTATGACCAAAATTCTTGCATGCACATCAATATCCATGAAATGAAATAGCATTGTATCTTTGGGGCACAAAGGATCTTCTACCGATGTTATTATTTCTTCTCTATATATAATCAACAGCTTTATGCCCAAAGTTATTGTAGGAAAAATAATAGCCTTGAAAATATTTAGAGTTCGTAGCATTGTACCTTGGAGGTCTAAATTAATTTTGACTCATCATGCTTCTACATTCAATAGCCTTATGACCAATCTTATTGCAAGAGTAGCAATTACCATTGAGATATTGAGAATACCTAGAAGGAGAGGAATTTTTGAAGTTATTCTTCTTGTTTTAGACAGGAGTGAATCCACCTTCTTTCTTGTTATCTTGTTTTGTATTTTCATCTCTGAAGACATTCTTCTTAGAATCTTCAGTGGAAGCTTTCTCCTCCATTCCTTCTACTTTAAAGTTATATAATTTTTTAGATGTATTGGTTATAGGAATTTTCCCTTTTTCAAAACCAAGACCAGATTTCTCTTTAGATGACTTATGAGAGTTAATCAACTCTTCAAGAATTTCAGAACCTCCTCTGAATTTTAGACCCTTGTCAATTTTCTCTTTTGCTTTTTCAAGTTATTTTCTTAGAGTGACAATTTCATCTTCAATCTTTGAACTTTCAACACTCTTATCATTTAGCTTGGTATTCAAACAATCTTCAATCCTCTTTCCTTCTTCAACCTTAATGTTTAAATCGGAGATCACAACCTCTACCTCCTTGAGTTTAATTTCACATTCTTTTCCTGCTATTTGAGCTTTAAATTTTCCAATTTCTCCTTTTTATTATTTATCTTGTGCCTTCAATTTGATAATCATTTGCTTTAATTTTTCAAGAATGCATTCATATTTGGTGTTTAGTGTTCTTGCTTCATCTATATCTTCAAAAGAAGATCATAGTTCTCCTTCAAAATCTACTTCGCAATCATCTAGATTGATGCCCCAACCTTCAGGTTCCATTGCCTCTAGATCTGATTCTAGAATAAACATGTCATTTTTTTTTACCACAAACCCCATGTGTTCAAAAGCAAGATCTACCTCGGCTGTTAGGATTCTCAAAGTCACTCGACTTTGATACCAATTGTTGAACACATTGTGTTGTTGAGAGGGGGGTGAATCAACATATATTAAAACATAACCATTCCCATTTGTAGATTAAACATCACATCATATTAATTGAAAGAAGAGAATAAATGAAAACATGCACAACACAAGGACACCAAGATTTTTACATGGAAAACCTAATGAGAGAAAAACTACGATGAGAGTTATCTCACAATATATGAAGCTCACTACTTACAAAATTTACAATGTTGTTTAAGGCTCATTGCCTAAGGACTTGTAGACTAAGGTGCACAACCTTAGGGAAAGATACAAAGACCTACTAAGACTCACTATCTCAGAGTAGGGTACATGAAAATTATAATGAAAAACATGTATATGAACTACTATGAAGAAGCATCCAACATATGTTGATGTTGCAGTCCCTTTTTTGCACAATCACTTCATCACACTAACTTCGCACACTTCATATTTAACATACTACACAATCTAAATTTCTCATACACAAATCCCTTCACAAATTATTTTTATCTTCTATAAATATACTCTGCAACAACTCAAAACCCCAATTAGGTTGGATCCAAGATGATCTTTAGATGAAAGACATGATACTACATAGGTCGGCTCAAAAGTATACATTATGAAGAGAAAAAGAGTTGTGTATCAACACATAGAATAACAGGACCAAAAACCATCTCAGCACATCCTCCAAAGCAAGATTAATTAATCAAGGCAAACCACAGATGAAGGAAGCAATCCTATTGGCCCAAACAATGGAAACATCACCAAAACTACCAACTGTTTGACTTTACACCATCGGGGAGAGACTAAAAAATTTATGCGTCCACCAATATGAGAAAAATGTAGACTATGCACAATATATCTTCAACCTTCTCCTGAAGAAACTAATCATCTAGTACAAAAAGAGAAACATATTGAACTAATAAAAATAAAGCATTCAAGACAAACTATAGCACTTCAAAACATAGGATGTTTCATTGTTGTACACTAAAACATACGAGACTTACAAGGATGAATCCATACACCTTGTTGAGCATATTCAAAGTCTGTACAACCATGTCTATCTCATCAGAGAAATGTGAAGCATTCCAATAGGTCTTTATCAACACTTTTCTTTGCCAGATCATATATTGGAACTCTGTCACTTGTAAATTTTACTATACAAGGTGTAATGTCATGAATTATTGGGTATAACACGTGCACATCTTGACCATCTTATCTTTTGAACTGCAAGACAAAATCTTCCTCTATGGAGGGATGCTGGCCAAAATACCATGACTCTATCATAGAGTATGCACTATGAATTCCTTAGCAAATCTTCTACAACTTATCTCAATATGGGGTACACCAAATAGGAATGCTATCAATGTAGGTATGCAGGAAACATATTGGAACAAGTGTACCTAAAACGGCATCACACATAGTGTAATGCCCCGCCACGCAACCCTAGGGGAAGTTGCAAACTACTAACAATTTCACTACAATTTTTTTTTTGAATACAAATACATGTATGATAACAACACAAAGCCAACAATCCCCTAAGGTCGCGAAACAAAGATTAATTTAATTCACAAATTAAAACAACATGCATGAAATGAAACATAACAACATTCACTTAATCTAAGTAAAGCACATACATTCCATACATGAGATTTCCATTAAGACCATGAGATCCTTCATGGTTACTAAGGACAAAAGTTATATTATTACAATTACATCTCTCATTCCCAGAATGAGGTAATCAATGACATGCTTGCTTATTACAATTTCCACCTCGATCAAATGACGGGTAAATAAAATACAAAAGCACTAGTATCAATGAAACCAAGGTAGCAACTGGAATCCCACGAGCTCTCCAACACGAAAGTCTCGTCCACATAAGCCAATGCCAAAACAACGGAGTAAGGTGCACGTTCCACCCAACCATGTGATACCCGAAGGCTCACCCCCCATGCTAGGAGATAGTAACAAGGGTTTCAGGTCAAGACCAACAACCTCTAGACATAGGCAACATGACTCAACTGGAAATAAAAGAATACGAACATGACATCACATGACATAACGGTAACAATGCTTCCAGATTTTAAATACATGAATACATCACGAATACAAACATAATGTTGACTTAAGAGAAGTGTCATCACAATGTCGCATGGGATATCTTGGCAAGTCTTCCTAGGTCCCGACCCCCATCTCGGGATATCCTGGTAACCTCTAACGACTCCCGGCCCCACATGCAAACCAATGCGGAATCAGTTATCTTTCGAAGGGACAAGATAACGATCTTGCCATTCCAGGCCTTCTCGTCTCATCCCAAGTCTATACAAGCACTTGCGTCCATGAGCGAGGCAAAATTAATCTTTTTAAATGATGGTACCACCTATACTAATTAATTGGTTTAAGTTTTCACTGAATTAATCAACTTACATTGAGATCTCCTGGCACCACTTTGTGTGTCGGCCCTCAATGCAAGCCACTTCTCTAAGACAACGCGTGGAACTATGCCACCACCAAAGGTACTCAAGTATAACCTAGGGATGATGAGTCCCTAACCATGACATGAAGTAAATGAAACCCGCCCAAGATAATCAGATATAACGTTGAACTCAAGTTCGCACTACCCATGGAAAACGAGGTTGATTGACATTCTTATGACCCCAAGACACATAAAGGACGATTCAATCTGGAAGACTTATGAGATCTGACTCAAAATCCAACAAGAATGAGCACCCCACGACGAAAGAAGTATGCAAAAAATGTAAGGTAACCTACCTTCGGATTTCGTAAATCCAATCATTCACCACATTAGTGCATTTAAACAATTTAAAACAACTATGCTCTTGCACAATCACGTAAGGGTTTGAAAGTTCGTTTGCTTCTTGTTGACACAATACAGATGATAAATTAAAACAATCATTCTTCGTTAAGCCGCAATTTCCTATATCTAGTTTTTGTCTATTCTTTTTTTACAAATATCTCATATATAAATTAATTACTTCTTCACTTTTAAGAAAATAAATCACTTTTTAAATATACACACACTTATCTAATTATATATATATATCTTTTAATATATATATATAATTAATATTTAATTTCAACTAATAATTACTTCACCCTTTATTATAAGAAAACTATACACATATATATATTAAATATATATATAAATTATATTCTAAATTCATAAAATAAAAACATTTAAACTATTATAAAAAAAAAAATTATAATATATATAAAAAAAAATATAAAACAAAATAAAGTTCAAAACACCCCTTGCACTGGAAAGGCGCGGCCGAGGCAGGGGAGCGCAGGGTCTCCCTGCTGCCTCCGGCCGCCCTGCTCATATGGCGGGGGATGCTGCCAAGGAAGGCAGCACCCAGCCTGCCTTCACTGGAAGTGCCTCCCTCCATGGGAGCGGTGGCCAGTGAAGCTGCCGACCGCGCCGCCAGGGTTTCATACCCAACGAAAAACCAACGCTGGCCGAATGCAAAAATTGGGTTTTTTAAAAAAAAACACAGACCCAGAAAAAAAAAAACAAAATTTCATTTACCAGATTAAAATTAATAAAAACCATGATATAATATATAATATATATGCATATATATGTATATATTTATTCCATATTATACATATATATGCATATATAAATATATATACACACACAGTCATAGCAAATGACTGTAAATTTTATTTTTTTTCAACACCCAGATTGGGCAACTCATAAATTTTGAGAAACAAAATAAAACCCCATTGAAACTTCAAAATTTAACACAATAATTTCCAATTTTCACCCAAATTAAATGGAGATTTCCCAACAACCTAAGTTTTCCTAAAATCCATTTGAATCCTTCAAATTTGTTTTCAAATTCTCATTGTTGGTTTGAGTATAATTTCTGGTTTATTTTGTTTTCTCAAATTTTTTGCAAAACTCTTCTATGCAAGTTTTGAATGGTGAATCCCAACATGGTTTAAAATTCAAAGTTTTGAATTTTCCAAACTAAATTTAAGCCATTTCAAACAAGATTCTTAAAATAAAATTGCATGAAGAAGGGAAAACATGGAACCTTTTGTTTTCTCCAAGTTTTTGTAGAGTCCTTCAATGGAGGTTGATCTCCTTCAAGTTTCCTTCAATCAATCCTTCCAAAAAAAAACTCCTTCAAGAATTTCTCCAAGCTTTGCCAAGTTTTTTTCCTCTCCAAAAATTTATTTTTACCCAATTATGAAAAAGATAAATCAAAAAAGAAAATCCATTTCCTTATGGCCTTCTCCAAAAAAAATGTCAAACCCCTAATTTAGCCACCCACCAAAAGTTATTGCAATTTAGATATTTTTGGATATTTTCATTTTTCAAATGAAATTAATAAAACAACTTCATTTTCCTTTTCAAATGCATAATACTCATTTAAAACACCAAATTCTATTTACCCCACAATGCTAACTAAATTTCACTTTATTTCACAAAATTGAATTCAACTATTACATTTAAAACAAATCATTTTTTAATTTTATTTTCTTACATTAGGAATGCAATACAACTTCTAAATATATATTTTCTTTTGTCTCCTCATTTAATAATGCTAACACCTTTGGACTAATATAATTAATCAACAATAAATCTAATTCACGGTTATATTATTTTATCAATCAAATTAAATCAACTAATTAATTAATAAGCACTCTATTATGAATTTGGCAATAAAATTAAATTAAGCAACACCATTTCACTAGGAATTAAATCATGCACGCAAGGAGAGATGAGAGGACAAGACAAATAGCTTATCCCAACTGACAACCTAACGACCCACTATGGCTAGGGTGATGTCACGACATAGAAACCCAAGCTACTATCTCCCAATCATTTTCCGTTGAACAAGGGACATGCTCAGACCTGCGAAATCAGGTGGAGTCAATGTCCTGTACTTGCATCCTGCACACAACACGAGTGTCGAACATGCATACATATATATAAAAATATCAAAACACACCGTGAAAAGGAAATCGTAGAATCACAGGGCACTCGCGTGCAAGTGATGTGATCCCATCCCCTTCACCAATACAATAACACTAACTGACACCTCTAACCATCAATGGTAATCAAAGCATAAGCATCAATAAATCACATACTTGCTAATTTAATTCACAACATGAAATAATAATATCTTTTGATTAAAGTACTATCACATCAAAACATAATGTTTACATCGCTTAACAATTAGCGGTCAAAAGTAACCAAGTTTATAACCAATGTGCTAACAAGGAAAAATATACATAACGAACACTGTTCGATCAAAAGAACAAAATGGAGGGGTGTTACATCCTCCCCCCCTACGGTCAGGCTTACTCCTGGAAGCCTGCGAACAAATAGGGATAAAGTTCCCTCATCCTAGCTGCATCCTCCCAAGTGGATGATGAGTCATCCCTAGGATCCCACTGAATCCTAACCTGATCAATATCTCACCCTCGAAGAGTGAGCGTTCTGCACTCCACCACGGCCACGGGCTCCAAAGCTAGCTGCCCGTCCTCTACCTACAAAGCATTCCAATCAAGGACATGAGAAATGTCTGGATGGTACGGCCGAAGAACTGATACATGAAATACATTGTGCACATGCGAGAGATGGGGCGGTAAAGCAAGACGATAAGCAACAGGACCAATCTTCTCGAGAATCTCGAAGGGTCCAACAAAGCGAGGTGTCAACTTAGAGCCCTTTCCATAACAGATTGGACTCTTTCATGGATGCACACACAGAAAGACTCTATCGCCTATAGAAAACTGACGATCCACTCTATGTGCATCCACATACTTCTTCTGCCTATCCTGTGCTGCCACCAAGTGCTCTCTAATCCTATCCACCTGTTGCTCCATATTATGCAATATCTCAGAGCCCAAAGTTACCCTGTCCTCTAGCCGATCCCAACTCAAAGGAGTACGACATGGTCGCCCATACAATGCCTAGAATGGAGCCATACCGATAGAACTCTGAAAGCCATTATTATAGGTAAACTCTACCAAATAGAGATAGTCCTCCCATCGTGTCTGTTGGTCCATCACATACATACACAACATGTCTTCGAGGATCTGATTAACCCTCTCAGTCTGTCCATCTGTCTCTGGGTGGTAAGCTGAACTGAAGTTCAACTGTGTTCCCATCGCATGCTGTAATGACGTCCATAGAGCTGAGGTGAACACTGGATCCCTGTCAGAGATAATCCGGCGTGGAATACCATGCAACCTCACTATATCTTCCATGAACACTACAGATGATGCGGTATAGGAAGAATGCATAGGTGAGAAGTGTGCTACCTTCGTCAACCTATCCACTGTAACCATAATTGCATCATGCCGTCTCGAAGAGTTAGGTAACCCAATAATGAAATCCAATGAGATTATATCCCATTTCCATTCTTGCACTAAATGTGACTGCAAAAGCCCTGCTGGATGTTGGTGTTCGGCCTTTACCCGCTGACACTCAAGACATCTTGACACAAAATCCGCAATGTCTCGCTTCATCCCTGGCCAAAAATATAACTGGCGCAAATCTGCATACATCTTCTTCACCCCTGGATGGGCGGAATAAGGTGCACGATGTGCTTCCGTCATGACCAAAGCGCGAAGCTCACATGATAGGGGAACGTATATGCGTCCCGTGTGCCTCAATATCTCATCAGCATCTAGAGAGTATCCTGAATATCTACCCTCAAGGGGTCTTCCTGCCTCTATAACCGATCTAACATCCTGATACCAACTGTCAGCTGGAGGGCAGAGAGAATCCGACTCCTGCAAATCAACAATAAGAGTCAACTCAGATATCTCATGCCTTCGCCTACTGAGGGCATCTGCAACCACATTCTCCTTCCCTTGGATATACTTCACCTCGAAGTCATATTCACAGAGAAACTCCATCCATCGCCTTTGCCTAGCATTAAGGTTAGGCTGCGTGAAGATATACTGAAGGCTCCTATGATCACTATGCAGCTCAAACCTATGCCCAAGAAGAAAGTGTCTCCATCTCGTCAATGCATGGACCACTGCTGCCAACTCAAGATCGTGGGTAGGATAGTTTAGCTCATGATCCTTGAGCTTTCGTGACTCATATGCAATGACGCGACCCTCCTGCACCAATACTGCACCTAATCCCTCCAAGGACGCATCCGTACAAACAACAAAGTCCCCAATAGGATCCGGTATCGCAAGTATAGGTGCATTGGTCAACTTCCCCTTAAGACACTGAAAGGCGGTCTCACACTTCTCAGACCACTCAAACCTCTTTCCTTTCCTCTGAAGGGAGGTGATAGGATGCCCTACCCTCGAAAAGTCCTGCACAAAGCGCTTGTAATAACCCGCTAGCCCCATGAAGCTACGTATCTCGGCCACATTCGTGGGCACAGGCCAATCTAAGATCGCTTGGATCTTTGCAGGATCCACTGAAATACCCTCTCCAGAGATCACATGACCGAGGTATTGGACCTCAGTCCTGAAAAATTCACACTTTGACAAGTTAGAATACAACTGATTATCTCGCAAACACTGCAATACCTGTCGCAAGTGCTCCTCATGTTCCTCCATTGTTCTAGAATATACCAAAATATCATCTAAGAACACAAGAACAAACCTATCAAGGTATGTACGAAATACCCCATTCATAAGACTCATGAACATTGAGGGTGCATTCGTCAACCCAAACGGCACAACCGTGAACTTATAGTGACCATACCGCGTTCGGAATGCGGTCTTATGAATATCTGACTCAAATTCGAAGCTGATGATATCCTGACTTGAGATCAATCTTCGAAAAGATGGTAGCACCCTTGATCTGATCGAATAGATCGCCAATCCTAGGAAGAGGATACCGATTTCTAATGGTCACTTTGTTCAACTGTCGGTAATCAATGCACAACCGAAGTGAACCGTCTTTCTTCTTTACGAAGATGACAGGTGCTCCCCATGGAGAAACACTAGGGCGAATGAAACCCTTCTCTAACAATTCCTCAAGCTGCAACCGAAGCTCTTTCAGCTCCTGGGTAGTCATACGATAGGGAGCTCGTGAAATGGGCTCCGATCCAGTCACTAAGTCTATCTTGAAGTCAATGTCCCTCTAAGGGGGCATCCCTGGAATCTCTTCTGGAAAGACATTGGAAAACTCCTGAAGGATGGGGTGACTATCAAGAGAAACCTTCTCTTCTGCTCCTCCTAGACCCAAAACATCCACGGTAACAGCGAACAATTGGCAACCCTGCCGCAAACACCTTCTCAACTGCATAGCTGAGATGATCCTCAAGGAGATCGGCCTCTGAACCCCCACTACCTCTATCTCTCTACCAGATGTCCCAATGCATCTAATCGACTTACGTCGACAATCAATGACTGCACTATGAGCCTCTAGCCAATCCATTCCTATGACAATGTCATAAGAACCCAATGGAATAACACGAAGGTCCAAGGTAGTCTGGAGAGGTCCAACCTCTAACCTACACTCCGGCACAAGGGAAAGGGATGCAACTTTTGCACCCGAAGCTAACTCCACTTGCCACCTATCAACTTGCTTTACCGCATCCAGCCTACATCGCGCCACGACCGATGGAGAAACAAAGGAATCAGATGCTCCAGAATCAAATAAAATAGAAACGGGGTTACCCCCCAACATACCATAAGCCTCAACAACTGTACCCTGGTGCTCTGCCTGGCGGTTGTCAACCGCTGCGAATACTCGATGCCCACGGCCTGCATCACCTACAGTCGGCTCAGACGCCACTGGTCCCTAAGAATAACCCGATGCGCCCTTATTGGGACACATCCTCGCTATGTGACCCTGTTGGCCACACGCAAAACATCCAGTGCCTCTGCCGAAGCCCCTGCCTGCAGGTGGTGCGCTAGACTGTTGTGCACTACCTCTGAAAGAAGAATGAGAACTTTGCGCTGGCTGCTCAGAGTTGAAGCGTCTCATGTGCCTCCAATTTCTGTCCCCCTGCCTCTGCTGGAAACCCTTCCGTTTCCCCTGGGAACCCTGCTGCTGCTGACCACCCTAAGACGGACCCTGCTGAACTCTAGAAGGTGCACCTCCCTGAGGCTGACCCCCTCGAGCACTAGTCCCAGCTGCTGAACCACTGCCCACCTGCACTCCTACATGACCACCTAAGGCCATCGCCAGGTTCTCCTCAATGAGCATGGCCTTATCGACCGCCACCTCCATGGTCCTGGGTTCGAAAACCCGCACTCCACCACTGATACGAGCGTTTAAGCCCCTGAGAAAATGTTGTACCAACATGCCCTCGTCATCACCTATGCCTGCATACTGTTTGAGCTCGTAAAAACGATGCTCATACATCTCTACTGACATAGCCATCTGTCGAAGGGTGTGGAACTCGTCCCCTCGACGCTGCCTCCAATGCTCGGAAAGGAATCTAGCCCGAAACCGCTCTAGGAACAACTCCCAAGAAACTGTACCAATGTCCAGATGGATCTTCTGCTCCTCTAATCTCCACCAAGTGGAGGCAAATCCCCTCAGGTGCATGATAGCGCACCTAGCTCGAGTGTTGCTCCCATATGGGTGCATAGCAAAGCACCTAGTCAAGTCGATGAGCCATGTCTCTGCCTCCAACCCACTGCCTGATCCATCAAAAGTAGGTGGTCGTGCTCTAAGCAAATCCCTCATATGGGCTGCTACCTCTGAATCAGAGTGAACTGGTACCTCTCTCTCTCTAACCATCACTGGCTCTACCACCTACCTAGGCCCAAGGCGTGCAAGGGTCTCCTCTAACAACTGACGCAACTGAGCGTCTTCGATCCTGGGTGGATCTGGATTCTGATTGCCGTCCCCCTAAATATTCCAAGAAGCCTGTTGCTCCTCATGGTTAGAAACAAGTGGAACATGTGGAGGTGGGTCTTGTTGTTCCTCAATGCGACCGCCTAAACGGCCACATCTACGACCCCCTCCTCTTCCACGTCTGGGAGGCATTATCCTAAACATACACAAAAAGGTATTAAGCACAATACACAAATAAAATCCGCACACCTAAAAGCTTAATGGGCTCATCATAATCCTAGAGTACCCAGTGTTTAAACCTGGCTCTGATACCATGTGTAATGCCCCCGCCGCGCAACCCTAGGGGAAGTTGCAACTACAACCAATTTCACTACAATTTTTTTTTTTATAACAATTACAAATATGATAACAACACAATGCCAACAATCCCCTAAGGTTGCGAGACAAAGATTAAATAATCCAAAGTTTAAAACAACATACATGAAATGAAATATGACAATATTCACTTAATCTAATGTAAGCACATACATTCCATACATGAGATTTCCATTTAGACCATGAGATCCCTCTCAGTTCCAAGACAAAAGTGATATAATTACATTTACATCTCTCATTCCCAGAATGAGGCAAATCAATGACATAATTGTTTATTACAATTCCCACCTCGATAAAATGAGGGGTAAATAAAATACAAAGCACTAACATAATTGAAACCAAGGTAGCAATTGAAATCTCACGAGCTCTCCAACATGAAAGTCTCGACCACAAAAGATAATGCCGACACAACGGAGTATAGTGCACGTTCCACCCAATCATGTGATACCCGAAGGCTCACCCCCCGTGCTAGGAGATAGTAACAAGGGTTTCAGATCAAAACCAGCAACCTATAAACATGGCAACACGACTCAACTAGAAAATGATAGGAACCTGACAACTCATGACATAACGGTAACAATGCTTCCAGATTCTAAATACATGAACACACCACGATTACAAACATAATGCTGACTTAGGAGAAGTGTCATCACAATGTCGCATGGGATATCCTGGCAAGTCTTCCTAGGTCCCGGCCCCCTTCTCGGGATATCCTGGTAACCTCTAACGACTTCCGGCCCCACATGCTAACCAAAGCGGGATCAATTATCTTTCGAAGGGACAAGATAACGATCTTGCCATTCCAGGCCTTCTCGTCTCATCCCAAGTCTATACAAGCACTTGCGTCCATGAGCGAGGCAAAATTAATCTTTTTAAATGAAAGTACCACCTATGCTAATTAATTGATTTAAGTTTTCACTAAATTAACCCACTTACATTGAGATCTCCTGGCACCACTTTGTGTGTCGGCCCTCAATGCAAGCCACTTCTCTAAGACAACACGTGGGACTAAGCCACCACCTAAGGTACTCAAGTACAATCTCAGAATGATGAATCCCTAACCACGACATGAAATCAACCTATCCCGACCAAGATGACAGGGTTTGACTGGACATAGTGCGTGCACTAGCCAGGGTAAGCTAGGGATGAACGCATAACAACCACCCAAACATATAAAAGAAAGTCCTATCAGGAAGACCTACATATCATTGACTAGGTTGTCCCACACCAATAAGAAGCATCATAAGCAGTATAAAATAAACTACTTTAGGATTTCGTAAATCCAATTCACTCAACGCATTGGCGCATTACCCAAATTAAATCAAATCAATTCAAATACAATTACGCGAGTGGTCTAGTGTATTGCAATTATTTTCACAATCTATGCTTGATCATTTAATCATAATGCAAAATACTCATAACGAACTAACTTCCTATACATTACCAAGAATAACTTGAGGGTGCCACACAATTATCATTTTATTTATATATATAAACAAAAACATATATCTACAATACGTATCCTTGACAAATATATTTTACTACGCATCCCATATATATAACTGACACTTAACTATTTACTCTAATATATAATTTCCGAAATAAAACATATTGCATTATTTAAAATATAATAAAAATATATTTCAACATATATACATATATTAAAATTACATATATATATATATGATTCATACATATGAAATATATTAATTATATATTTAAATAATAATTTATTGCATTTTTATTTTTTTATTTTTATTTTTTTTTAAAAAAACATTGAAATTCCAATTATTTATATATATATATATATAAAATGTGACATAAATATATATATAATATATTATATATAATATAATATAAAATACATATATTACATTTAATATAATATATAAAAATAAAAATATAAAAGAAAACATATAAAAAAAGAAAACCCACGAGTAAGATTAAAGACGCTAGGGTTTAACCCTAACGCCGCCGCCTAGGAACCGCGGCAGGGGAGACGCAGGTCTCCCCTGCAGCCGCGGCTCCCTGCACAGGGGGCGACGCTGCCAGGGAAGGCAGTGGCGCTGCCTTCTCTGGCGACGCCTCCCTCCATGGGGGGCGACGCCATGGACGGCGCGCAGCCGCCCACCTGGGGTTCGTCCCCAACAAAACATGAAAAAAAAAAAAACATCGACTGTATAATAACATTTCATTTTTTTTTATTTATTTTTTATTTTTTTAAAGAATAAAAAGAAACACAGACCACAACAATTGACATTTCCAGAATGAATTTTATACAGGCTTTGAAAATAACAAAGCAGTATATGCATAAATATGCATATATATATATGCTAAAAATATATATATAAAAACACAGTCAAAATAATGACTGTAAAATTAATTTTCTTAATGCTCAGATTGGGCAAACTCACAGTTTGAAAAAAAAAGGAAACTTCCCATTGAAATTTCACAATTTATACAATAATCCCCTAATTTCATCCAAATTAAAATAGAGATTTCTCAACAAACTAAGTTTTTAACAAAACCCATTAAAATATACAGTTTGATTCAAAAAAAATTTCCATGTTGGTATGAAGAATTTTTCTGTTTCAACTTGTTTTCTAAAAACAATTGTAAAATTCTACACTTTCAAATTTGAATTAAGAATTTATGATGGGTTTAAAATCTTGATGTTTGAATTATCCAAAATCCACATTTTAACCATTTACAAGCAAGATTTTTGAAATGAAACTTGCATAGAGAAGGAAAAAAAAAGAAAACCTTTTGTTTTCTCCTAGTTTTTGAAGGATCCTTTAATGGAGATTGTGCTCTTCCCAATCCTTTCCACCACCAAGCTTTTCCAAAGTCCTCCTCAACAATTCTCTTCCAAAATTTCTTCAAGTTTTCTGTTTTTTTCTCTCTCTCAATTTTTCCAATTTTTTCAAAAAAAGATAATTAAAAAAAAACCATGCATTTTCCTTATGGCCTCCAAAAAAAAGTCAAACCCCTAATTTGGCCACCCACCAAAGTTATTGTAAACTTAGATATTTTTGATAGTTCATTTTTTGAAAACAATAAAACAATCCTATTTTCTTTTTTTAAATGCATAAGCCCATGTAAATTCAAATTTCATTTACTCCACCATGCTAGCTAAATTTATTTTGTTACCCAAAATTTAATCCAACTATTGCATTTAAAAATAAATCATTTAAAATTTTATTTTCTTACTTTAGGATTGCAATACAACTTCAAATTATATATAATTTCTTTTGTCTCATCATCTAACAATGCTAACATCTTTGGACTAATTTACTTACTCCACAATAGTTCTAATTCATGGTTAGATTAGTCATCAATTGCATTAAATCAACTAATAAATCAATGAGCACTCTATTATGCATTTTTGGCAATAAAATTAAATAAGGCAATGCCGTTTCACAAGGAAATTTAAATCATGCATGCAAAGGGAGACAAGATGACAAGACCAACAGCTTAACCTAGCTGACCACCCGACGACCCACTAGGCTAGGGTGATGACACGACACAGAAACCCAAGCTACTATCTCCCAATCATCTCCATTGAACAAGGGACATGCTCAGACCTGTGAAGTCAGGTGGAGTCAATGTCCGGTACCTGCATCCTGCACACAACCCGAGTGTCGAACATGCATTCATATATATATAAACATCAAAACACACCGTGAAGAGGAAGTCGCGGAAACACAGGGCACTCGCGTGCGAGTGATGTGATCCCGTCCCCTTCACCAATACAATATCGCTAACTGACATCTCTAATCATTAATTGCAAAATCAAACATAAAGCATCAATAATTCACATACATGCTAATTTAATCCATAACATGAAATAATAACATCAACTGATAAAAGTACCATCGCATCAAAACATAATGTTTACATCGCTTAATAATTAGTGATCAAAAGTAACCAAGTTATAACCCACGTGCCAACAAAGCAAAATATACATAACGAACACTGCTCGATCAAAATAACAAAATGAAGGGGTGTTACAAAAAGGATCAAGGAGGTGGCCAAGCCCCTAGGATCAAAGATCCCATGGAAAACCAACATAAGGACAAAGGGACACAAAATATGTGTAAGATATGTGCAACAATACAAGATACACAAGCATACAATGTCAAAGTTCATACAAAAGGGATGGACTAGCCACAATTTCATTGTTGTCCATCAAATATGTAAAATCACTTATGAAACACATGGCTCCACTAGTGAGAAAATTGTGTTATGCTTAGTGGCCATGAAAATATGCTCACAAGGGCTAAAGTAATTCTTATATACACTAGGTGAGACCCCAAGGTTGAGAAACATACACTAGGCCTACACGGGGGGTGACACATGGGTAGAGTCATCACAAAAAAATGTGTACCTATAAGTTAGTGCCAAATGATCAATGATATGCAAATGCTACACAAAGTCAAACTTATGTGAACAAAAGTGAAGCACAAATGTCCATATGTTCATGCCAAAGTGATAATTCCAATGAAAAGATCACACCTCTTAGGAGATGTGTGCTATCATCACTAAGAAGGGAACATGAAAATAATTAGCGGGGGACTATATGCCCCCCACTTAAAATGTCAACATAATTTCTATGTTGGTATTTTAAGTAGAAAGAGGGGAAGAGTGGATCCTTGAAAAGAATGAACACCTCCAAAACTAGTTATCCTTGCCCTCCAATCATAAATACAAGGATAAGCACCCCAAGAATTATCATGTTGCTGCCATGGAAAATATGGTTGCACTTAAGATTGTACCACCATGAATGGTAATGAGCATAATACATAAAGCTACCAATTCCACACAGTGATGAGTACCATGATAGGATGAAAATCAATATCACTTTGAGGAAGTAGGTGAATCAACACAAGGAAGAGAACCACAATCCTTAAGATGTTGAATTTTATTACTCAAGGCCTTGCATTCATTGGTAGAATGACCATACACTCAATGATATGTACAAAATGATCTTTTTTTGCAAAATTTATTTTGTGTTCTTGGAGGGAGAGATATCAAGCGAGCTTGGAGAAGCTTTGACAAGGTACTATCTTGATCAATAGTATAAGATATTCCTTTCTTTTATGAAAAAGATACTTCTTTCTTGATACAAGGTGTCATACATACACAAGACTCTCTAGATTTAGATTGTGAGATTTTGTACTCTCCCTTAAAGGAGGGTGTAATAAATAGTGAACACTAATCACATGATAACATGTGTTGGAAGATGAAGCAATATCATGACAATGCTGTATATTTGTGCTAGGAGTGTTTTGCATGATGGCATTGGTATTGAGTGAACATTTCTTTGATGCTTTCATTTCTTTCGAAGGACAATAACCAAGACCTCTTCTTTGTTCTTGTGGGGTAGGCTCTATAGGGATATGAATATCTTGTTCTTTAACACCACATCCTTTTCCATTATAGCCAAGTTATTTCAAAAGTTTTTAACCCCATCCATAAAGTGCTTTCATTTATTTGAAGAAGGTGTTTCTCATAATCACACTCATCATATTTGGATGCATAATTTATGTTTCCTCTTCTTTTCTAAAATTTATGGACTCACATGGTTTTGATGACTCAGATTGTGTTGATACCATGGAAATTTTTTTCTCATTTCTTGAATTTAATTGTATAATCTTGGGTCTCCCATCGAATTTAGGTGTGAAATCTAATGATCCCCAATCATCTTCAAACAACATTGTCATGGGTGAAAGACACTTATCCTAATCCTCAAATTGTAAAGGCTCCACTTTTATAGTTGGTGTCAATTTTCTAAGAGAATTTTTCATTCATGTTTCAATTTGTAAACAACTCTCAAACTTAGGATTGAATTTTATTGTGTAAACCTTTTTGTTGTAAGTGTATTTTAGTAAATGATGTAACGTTGAAGGCATTGCATTCATTGCATGAATCCATGGTCTACCCAAGAGAATATTATACGAAAGATCATTAGGCATGACATGGATATGAGTTTGCAACATAACCTTACCAACTTGAATAGGTAATGTTATCACACCAAGCGGCTATTTTCCCACATTATCAAAACCATGAATGAACAAGTTCTCTGGTTGAATTTTGGTCTTTTCCACTCTAATTTTATCCAAAAGATTTACACTACAAAAATTGAGCACTTAACCATTGTCAACAAGGGTACGCCTAATCCCAAACCTATTAATGACAACCACTATCATCAATTCTTCATTTTGTTTCTATGTTTTTAAAGGGGCTAATTCACTTTGATTAAAGATAATGTCCAAATTAGGTGTATTCATATTCTCAATCATGGCTTCCAAATCATTTAGTTCTACACTAGGAGGGATGATAACTTGTTACAAAGCATTTTGAAGCATGACATGGTATAGGGGTAATGCTTGAATCAAATCCAAAAGGGATATCTTAGCAAGAGTGTTGTGAAGTTGTCCCAAAAAATCATATTCTTTTCCACTATATTGTTGGATATTAGGTGTGGGTGGGAGGTATGGTTGGGGCAATCTAAGGGATGTTGGAATTTTTCTTGGTTGTTGATTGTTTCTAGTATTATATGTATGAGTAGCGGTATTATAACTTGGTTGTTGTGAAACAACGTTACTAGTGAGTTTCCTTAAAAAATTCAAGATAACCCTTGGAGGATTTGGTTGGTGTTATGGTGGTCCTATGATAAGGAGTGCCTTAGGAGATGACTTGGGAGGTTCAATAATTAGAGAAATCTTAGGAGGCTCAAAATAAATCTTAGGTGGCCCAATAATTAGAGGACTCTTAGGAGGTCCAATAATCAAGGGAGATCTAATGGATACTTGTGCATTCATACCTCAATGGATTTGACTTCATGTTTATGTTCTTCTAACAAGGTGCCTAATGTCACATTATCATCTTCATCTAAGGAATCCACATTACTATTTTTTTAAAGACATGTATCAATGATATCATCCTCTTGCACCCTAATATCCTCCCTATTAGGAGAGATTTTAGGAGAGGATCAAACAATATTGTCATGAAATTCAATGGTTGGGTCTTCTAACACCAAGACACCTTCATCACAAGCTAGTAGGGGAGGTATCAGGAGAGGAACAACTATGAGTTTCTTTCTTATCAATGATTACCTCCTCTAGTCCAACAATATCTTCCCAAGTAGGAGAGGTAGGGGAGAAAAAAATAGGATTCTCATATCGATCAATGATTGTTTCTTCTAACACCAAAATATCTTCTTCATAAATAGGAGAGATATTGGGAGAACAAATGAGATTGTAATGATTTCCCAAGATTGTATTCTTTTTCACCAAGCTAACCTTAGAAATAGGAGAGATAGTGGGAGAGGGATCAATGAAAAACAAGAAAAGAGGGGAAAGAACTTCATATTTGTATGCTTGTAACAAAAAATTCTTAAAGTACTCAACAAGATCTAAAAATAGAACAAGAATTATGATAACAAGAGATTTTTGCAATGAGAACATGGTGTCACAATTCTCCTACAAATCTGAAATGCATCAATTTTTCCCAATTTAAAATAAATCAAGAAAAATGATACTTTTCTTGCACACACAATAACTGTTTTCTAGAATTTGAAATCACAAATTTACCAACAAAAATAGAAGGAAAACATAGAGACATAAATGAATGCAGAAATTTGTGAGGACACCTATATAGGGACAGGTTCGCCCATGGGCGAATGAGTCCTTGCACAGAGGTTTTAAAAATTAAAATCTTTTTTTTTGAGTTGTTGTTTATGTTCACTATTTCAAGTTGTAGAATGTCTCCACTATGAAAAATTTTCCAACATTTTCTAATTAATGTGAATGTAATTTGATGAAAAAAAGTGAACACAATGACAAATTTTTGAATGCAATTTTGACTGAATTTTTTTATGTAAATGATTTAAAGATATTTTTTAATGCAACTAATATGAAAAGTGTATGCAAGATGTATGCAATAAAAAGGGATCAAATGTCCCCTATTTTTATCAAAACAAGTGCATTGTTCAAAAGTACAATTTACATTCAAAATACATCAATTTTAAGTTATTGTATTCTAAAATCAATAAATCTCATATGCTAGATCTAAAAATTGAAATATCTTTTGTTTTGTTTTCTTCTGAAATCAAACAAGTTTATAAACCTAAAGAGAAAGTGGTTGACCAACCCTCAATGGTTCCTATCATTCCTCCCTCATGGGAAGAAAAGAAACATATGGTTGATAAACTCACCCCTACACCATCACAACTTGAAAGTCGTGCAAGAAGAAACTAAAATGCTAAAGAGCATAAGTGTAGACATTGTGCTATTGCTCGCCAGTTAAAATAAAATAACAATCTAACAAACCAAGATCAAAATATAACTCAAGAAAAACATGATGATTCTCTACCTTCCCCACAACAAACACATGAACCTACAATGGAAATTGTCATTAGACCTCCTATTGTGATTAACTTGGATGATGATGATGAGATTGTTAAGATTGATGAGGAAGTGTATAATGATCTGAATGTGTTATTTTCCTCTTCCATAATTTTAGATGAGGTTAATCGTGATGATCCTCCTAACAAGAGTGCATCATCATGTGCTAAACCTACTGATTGTCCTAGTATGGCACATGTCATTGGCCCTTTGGCTAGTTATTTTCCTTCTATATACAGTGAGAAAGATTGGGATGTCGACAAATTGCTATAGGTTGGCTAGCATGTGACATAAAAGTATTTTCATCATCATTTTTCATGTTCTTTATGATTGCATGTGTGTAATGTGATCCCTCGTATTGTGTTGCTTGGTGTGCCTTTATGTTTGCGAGATTTTTTTTGGATGACCAGTGTTACTCTACTAGTGCAAGGTTACAAAGAAAGTGAACTCGTCATGACATTCTTCTATTTGTATCTACATTCTTCTATATGTCGTAATCATTAGCCTTTCTTTTGTCTTATGTTTTCCTCTTGGGGACGATGAAAATTGTTGAGACATTTAGGTATCTTCCATGTTGACTCAAAAGAAGTGTTTGTCTTCTCACTCTCTATACATGTCATTCTTCATTTGTATTTTTTTTTCTATGCGTATTTGGGGAATGTTAACAGTTCCAAGCTCTATTATATCATTGCAGCAAAGACATGTGTTGATCCCAAATCTATGGATCCCTTTTGTGTTATCTTTGGATTGCATGTGGTGGCAGCCCCTCTTCATGATGTAGTTTATTTGGAAACATATCATTGGCATAGGGATTTCCACATAGGCTCTCATGTCTCTTTTATCAACTAGCATTTATCAATTTCTACTTTAAATTAATTTCTCACAGCATGGTGTGTAGCAATCTCCTTAAAGCGGGGGCATCCATTGGAATTCTTGTTTTGGCATGAGCATATTGGCATGCACTTTACTTTTGTTCATGGAGGTTGGACTTAGTGTAGCATTGGCATAGCATTGATCTTTTAGCACTAAGTTATTGACTATATAGAAATTTTTGTGATGACTTTACCCATGTTCCACCCTTGTTATGAGTACACACCTTGTAAACCTAGTGTGTGTTTCTCATCCTTTGGGGATCACCTAGTGAACAACGAATTTTCACTAGCCCTCGTGAGTATTTTGTTCACATAGTGGACAATGGGTTTTCACTTGTGAACACATTTTGGACAAACAACTTAGACTTGATCCATACCTGTTGGACAAATAGTCGAGGCTTGATCCATCCCTTCTCCTTCCTTCTTCTCTTTGCATTACTTTTGACATTGTATGATTGTGTATCATGTGTTGTTGTTGCATGCATGTGTCTCTTTGTGCCTTTGTTGGTTTTTCTATGAGATATTAGATTTTGGGGTCTTGATCATCCTCCTTGATCCTTGTAATCTTATCCTTCCAATAGTTATACAATTGGACCTCTTTTGACTTATTTGTCTACTTTAGTGTGAGTTTGAGCATGAGCTAATACTCTTATTAAAGCGGGGGCTAAATTTAGTGTAGAAAATTGTATACCTTTACAATTTCACACTATGATTGCATTCCCTTAACTAATTGGACTTAATTAAGCTTCTAATTACCTAAATTATGTATTCTAAAGCCTTATCATTCTTGTTTTTTGAAAGAGAAACCTATATTGAACTATTGCTAACATTATTTAAAACACCTTGGAAATTAAGTGTCTTGGACTTAGGTCCCCTTTAAGTCCTAGGACCCAATTTTTAATGTCTTTGGTGGCATTTAATGATTCAAGTTCAAGTTTCAATTGTTGGATTTTGGAATATAATTTGTGAGAAATTAGATAAACACTTACAAATACATAGTTATTTTATCAATTCAAATCTAAGAATCAAGAGGTGAATCTTCACAAGAGAAAATATTATTATCAAGAGAACTAAAGATTTGATGTAGGAGTCATCTACAATAGCAATCAAGATCATATCATCATGTTAAAATTCATGTGCATTCATGTCATGTTTTGGAGCTAACATTGTGATGTAGGTTTCAAGCATTCAAGCATCAAATCAATCAATCAATCAAGCCAATTCATGCAAGATCCAAACCTTAGAGTGGTGTATTTGACTTTAGTCCTCTAAGGGTAGCCATTAAGGGTTTGGTGAGTTGTAACAAGCAAGTTTTCATTCATCAATTCCCTCATTTGGTCATTATTTCATTATCAAGGTTTAATTACCAACATGGGGTTTGACTGAGGCAAACCCCTATTCACCAAAAAATAAGCATTTTTCTTCTCTTTTTGTATGTTTATATTTACAAGTGAATAAAGACTGAAAGTTGATCAAAGGAGCAATTTTGCAAATTTTTCATCATTGTTATCAAGTTACAAAAACTCACCTACATGCTTTATTTCTGGCTTTCTGACAATCAAACCTGGAGGAATTGAAATCTTAGATCTAAGACTAGAGGACTGCAAAAAGTATTTTTGGACACTTGCATTAGGACCCATCGCCCTAGGGTGAACCAATCCTACTATAGACCCTAAAACCTGCTTTTTGGCACAAGTGCAGACCATTTTTCCTTTCTTAAATCTACCTACAATTATTGTTTCCATTTGTGTTATCATAGAATTTTTCATTTCAAGTGTTAGGTCATAAATCACTTTGTTATTAAATTTTAAATCATCTCCCAATATATAAAATCAATCATTTCTATCATACGAAAACAACATATCCCAAAATAGGGTTGGCTCACCTTAAGGTTGAAAGGCAACCTTGCCCCTTTGAGATCTCTTTTTCTAGTGAAATTGGAAAAAGGGTAGGTACATGTTTAAAACTTTCGATCATTCCATATTGACCACACACATAACTCACGATACCCTATTTTTCAATGTTTTATTTTGGTGAACCTGAAATTGTACATCATAAATTTTGATTTGGAAGTCTCTAAAAACCCTAGATCTAGGATTTCCATTAGTTTATTTTGCATCCCATTTAGGGTTTCAAAATTGCATTCTTGTATCATTTAAATTCACAAAATTTCAAAAATATTTAATAAATCTTGCATATTATTTGTATCAAGGGTGTCTTTCAGTCATTCAGATCAAAAAATTCAGTCGAAATTGCATCTCAAAAGTTATCTTTTTGTTCATTTTTTTCCATCACATTGCATTTGAATTTAATCATCAAATTTAGGTTCAGTAAAATGAGACATAGAAAAATAGGGTAGGTGAATTATGTGTGTAGTTAGTATGGAATGATTAAAAGGTTTAAAGACACCTGCACTTTTCCTAATTTTAATAGAAAAAGAGATCTCAAAGGGGTAGGGTTGACTTTCAACCTTAAGATTAGTCAACCCTATTTTGGGATTTGTTGTTTTCTTATGACAAAAATGATTGATTTTCTATATTGAGGGATGATTTAAAGTGCATTAACTATGTAACACCCCACCACGCAACCCTAGGGGAAGTTGCAATAACTACTCAAACACAATAATTTTTTTTTTGTTGTTGTTTAAGTATAATTAACATGCAAGTTCACTACCCATTGCCCACAACCCCTAAGGTTACGAGACTAGGTTTACTTAAACCCAAACAAGAAACATGAATTGAAACCACAACATTTAATTACTTAACAAATTAAATACACATGCATTCCATACATGATAAAATTACATCAAAGGCATAAGAGATACCACATGATTCCAATAATATGATTTGCAATACGATTACAACACTCATTCCCCAAATGAGGTAAATCCAATAAACAAGGTTACAAATTACATCTTCCACCTCGATACAAATGAGGGGTAATAAATTACAATAACAACTGAAATGAATAAGCACGAAAAGTACTGGATCCCACGAGCTCTCCAACTAGAAGTCTCGTCCACACGAACAAAAGGATGACCCAACAGATTAAGGTGCGCATTCCACCCAACCATGTGATACCCGAAGGCTCACCCCCCGTGCTAGGAGATAGTAACAAGGAATCCTATATAAGACCATCAACCACTAGACACAGGCTAACTCACACTGACACAACCAATCACCTAAACCACACAACCATACGAATAACACAAGTACAACTCTAACATCACTGACATAAGTCACATTGCTTCCAGAAATAAAACAGATTGAGTATGATAAGAAGACCATACACATAAAACCAAATACCAACTGTTGTCGTAGAAAGAGTTTCATCACATAACTCGTCATGGGATCTCCTCTGGGAATCTTCATAGGCTCCGGTCCCCACTATGAGTTGTCCTAGTGGCCTCTACCGAATCCCGACACCCATACTCACTCATGCGGAATCAAATACCTCTCGTAAAGACAAGATAGATGACCTTGCCATTCCAGGCCTTCCCACTCATCCCAAGCCTATACGAGCACTTGCATCCATGAGTGAGGCTCAATTATCTTAATTAATGTGAAATACTATCCAAACTTCTAAGTACATTGACCTAGTTATCACTTGATTAAACCACCTCTGAAGGTTATCCAGTTTACCTCTTTGGGCTCTGGCCCCTAACAAAAGCCACCCTTCTACTTGACAACATGCCAAACAAAACCAATCACCAAGAGAATCCCAAGTGCATACCAACAAGATCAAACCACTCCAACTCTAGGAGGAACACATAATGAAAAATCACTCCAAACACTGGAGACAACAAAAGTCAAAACCCTCTCCAAACACTGGAGGCAACAAAGGTCAAAACCCTCTCCAAACACTAGAGGCAACAAAGGTCAAAACGCTCTCCAAACACTAGAGGCTGCAGAAATCAAAACCCTCTCCAAACACTAGAGGCAACAAAAAAAAACATAAACCACTCTTAATTCAAAGAAGTTACAAAACATCCCCATTCATGAAAACTGTGTAATACAACATGATGCAACTATACACACTACCCAAGGCAATACAATGGTTGACTAACAAAATACAACCCCAAAAGTTAAACCCCTTCTGAAAGACTTAACAACCCTTCTAATCAACTTCCCCAAAGAGAAAACATAAGAAGTGTACATTCAAGAAGGGCAATCAACCAGAACTTAAATCTATATTTGGATTTCCTAAATCCACTTCCTTCATTAACATTCAGTAATTTAGTGCCTTAATAAAACTAACTTAATAACGTCTCTTTCAAACAAAAGATGAAATTTAAACCATATGTTCAATTCCTTAATTGCTTTTAAATAAGAATAAAATAAAACAGTTACTTCTTCTATTTAGAACAAATAAATAAATCATTTCTTCTTTTCAAATAATAATAATAATAATAACCATTTCTTCTTTTCAAGATAAATCATTTCAAAAAAATAATTAATTCATTTTTTCCAACATCAAGAATGTGAGAGAGAGATCATGATGAAAGGACAGCTGACAATTCAATAATCTGCTTTAGGATTTCTTAAATCCAAGCAAGGCGATAGCATATTGCATGTAATCAAATAAAATAATTAACATTGTTTACAACTATTCAAAAGTAATTAAAATTACAATTGCAATATTGAGGAATTTAAAACTAATAATTTAACTCCCTATTTCTTCAATTACCCATAATAATCAAAATCAGTTTTTCAAGTAAAATCATTTATTATAATGCCAATTTTATTTCTCTCTATGATTATAGAATAATCATTTAAAAATCCATATATTTAAATATTTTAAAAAAAAAAATTATTTAAATATGTGTCTAAAACAAAGTATCATTTTATATAAATATTCCAACTAAAAAAAAAACTCCCTATTATTTAACATATATAATATATATATATATATTTAAATTAAAATATATTATATATATAATATATACATAATATAAAATAATAAAATTAAAAAAAAAAATGAAATTTTAAATATATTTTAAAAAAAAACTAACTCACTTTATGCTGGCCCCACGGCCCCCAAAGGGGAGAGTGGACACAGCCACAGGCTGCGCCCAGCCTCCCCTATGGAGGTCGACACTGCCTGTGATAGCGCCCTCCCCACGGCTATGGGAAAGTGATGCCATAGCAGCGCCCCTCCATGGGGCGGTTGTGTGCAGCCTTGGTTGCGCCCCCCCCACGCCCACAATAACATAGAAAAAATATATATATTTATTTTAAAATTTATTTCTAAAATAAAAACCCTCCCGTGCATTTCTTTAAATAGGAAATTTCTTGTGTATAACATTTTTAAAATAAACTTTCCCAAAATGAAAATAAATAAATTTATTTATAATATATGTGTTGAATATATATATATATACCTAAATTTTCATTTACAGACAAATTGTGCAACTTCACAACATAATTTTTTTGCAATAAAATTAATTTGTCAACACAATATCTGGGTTTAAGTTTCAAGTTTGAAATGAAAATTTCTTTTAATCTTCTTTCTATTTTCCATTGTTTGATTCTTCTTTTGCTTTCTTTCCCATGATTTCAACAAAATTTTTGCAAGTTTTGAAATAAGATTTGACATGGGTTTTCTTTGCAAATCAAACAGAATTTAAAACTTTTCCAATAGCATAATAAAATTTGCAAAACATTTCAAAAAGAAAACAAAAATTATAGAAAGAAACCTGATTTTTTTCTCCAAAGCTTGAAAGATTGTCAATGGAGTCCTGAATCCTTCTTCTAATTCCAACTCCTCCAAGGAATCCAAAATTGCTTCTTCAAATCCAAAGGAAAAACCACAGCCAATCTTTTCTCCACCCCAATTGAAAGTTAAAAATTAAAAATGAAATTGTATGCTCTCATAGAGTTTCCCCAAATTTAGTCAAACCCCTAAAAATATCACATCCACCAAATTTATTGCAAATTTGGAGATATTTTCATTTTTAAAAATTTAAAACAAAATTGCTTTCCAAATGGAATTTCATGTATTTAAAAATTTCTTTTTACAAAAAGAATTCAAAATTTTGTAAAGAAATTCTTTTACATATTAATTTTCAAAAAGTGTAATTTAAAACATGCTTTTCATTTTTATTTTAATTTAAATCTAAATATCCAATAATGCCAAAACAACTAACTTAATTCAATTTATCACCATTAACTTAATTACTCAATAAACAAAATCTAATCTAAGATTAGATTATTTTATTAATTAAATTAAATTAATCAATAAAATAACTAACATTTCAACATTGCAACCAGATATAATTAATCATCATTTTAACTACACCTTCCATTTAATAACCTTTATAATTTAAAATTAAATAAAAACCAAGGTGAAATAGACAACAGTAAAACAACTAAACCTAACTACAACCCGACGACACACTATGACTAGGGTGATGACTTGGTACAGAAAACCTAGCTACTATCTCCCAATCGATTACCGTTGGTCAATGGACACACTCAAACCTATAGAATCAGGTGGAGTCAATGTCCTGTACCTGTCAACCTGTGAACAAAGAGTATATCGAACATGCATATATATGATATAGTAAAACACACCATGAAGAGATCTCAAAATCGTAGGGCGCTCGCAAGAGAGTGATACAATCTCATCCCCTTCACCAATACAGACTTTCTAACTACTGATTCTAACATCAACAATATAATCAAAAGCATAAGCATCATTAATTACATATCTGCTAAGCTAATTAAAACATGCTATAATGATAACATCAGAGTAAAATTCCATCACAACAAAATATAACATACGCATCGCTTAACAGTTGCGATCAAATAGAGCCAAGTACCATAGCCAAAGTGCTAACAAAAATAAAGCATACATAGAAAAACATTGTTCGATCAAAAAGAGAAAAATGGAGGGGTGCTACATCCTCCCCCTAGGGTCAGGCTTACTCTTGGAAGCCTACAAGTACCCCTAGCACAACTCCATAAAATTACACATAATCAATGGTTCTAAAACTGAACCACTCCATACCTCAATATAAAACAACAACTCGTGCTATAATCAACCCAACCAAGCACACTGCCAATCTATACAAATCAACATGGTGAAGCAACCACCAACCAAATCTCCAAAGCACATATCCAGGGATTAACATACATAATACACATATGCACCAATACACATCACCGAGAATCATCACAAGGCCACACATGGGTGCAATAACACTACAATATTTACCCAAGACAAGGTATGCAACACTTCAACATACATTTACCATTTTGCATTTTAAATCCAGGTACAATAATTTGTTGGAAATATATGTCTCAATCCCACAGGTTGAAACCTCTAAGAGAGACAAGTCGGTGTGACATGCTTTGGGTCTAGCCGACTAGCAGCTTTGGATCTTGTGGTTTGTACAGGTCGCCGAGACAATGTTTAAGTCATGCTCAAGGAGCTTATCGTTGTGACTTGTGGCTGTTGTTGTAACCCTATGCCGAGTGGAGATCTCTGGCCAACAGGCGATTCATATCATATATCGGGGAGACCCTTGGCTGAAAGGCTTGCTTCGGTGTGAAGTCCCAACAAAAGCTAATGTCTCACTGACAGTATTCACTCGGGGTAACACAAGGGTCTCGGGAAGAAGTCTTAGCGATGAAACGATGTCTCGCCGACAACTTTATCTTGGAGGCATTGGGGAAACACTAAGGGTTCGCTAAGAACTCTTAGCGATGGAGAGAAGTCTTGCCGATTGTTGTTTGGTGCTTGGTATGTCTTAAGACTTCAGAGTAACTTTGAACCTCGGTATGATCTCCTAGAGAAAGTGATAAGTCTCACTGATTATTGGATGCTTCAGAATAACATGAAGGCTCGGTGGGATGTCTTGGCGAGAGCAGTAAGTCTTGCCGATGGTATGACATTTCGATGTGGCTTTGAACATCGGTATAATGTCTCACCGAAGAGCGGTATGTCTCGCCGATAGAAATACTGAAGTCGGTTCAACTTGTGATATTGATGTAACCTCTTGCCGATGGAGACGACTCTTGGCGATAATGTGTAATCGGGTCTTGTGGCATCGAGGAGACACTTCTTGTGTCTCACTAACATGTCAACACAATTTGAAGCCTTTTGACCATGTGAAGACTATCCTATGTGGCTTGTAGTTGACCAATCAGAGAAGCCAAATGGGAACCATTAGAAGATAGTTCATTGTGGCAGTTCTGAGAGGAAGTTTGACAAACAAGGGTGACATGAATATAGTCTAGAGTAGCAGATAATGTCTAGTTCGATGATCGAGGGATTGTTGTGTGATTGTATGATCAGTGGATGAATTTTATTCTATGAAGACCGTAACATGAATGTTCTATAACAAGGTTGTTCATGGTGAATGCTGCTGTAAAATGACATAAAGAAGATAAGTCTGATATTTGTATGTAATCTCCATTACTGTAATACAAAGTGATTTCTCTTGGTGTGGTGGGTTTTTCTCCCGTAAGGGTTTTCCACATAAATCTAGTGTTCATATGTGTTTGTCAAATACTCTGTTTCTATTATTACTTTCAAGTGCATCTTAATTTGACTATAATTGTAAAATTTAAAAGTGTCTTTGTGTTCTTCCTTGAGGTTTTGACGTTAGGAGAGTTGTTTCTGCATCTAGCTTTCCTTACAAGTGGTATCAGAGCCTGGCCAGTTGTGTTATCCTTGTGGGAACGTTGGGTTTTTTGAGTCAATTCTGTTTAGTGGGAGTCATGTAGAATTTTTTTAGTTCGAATTGCAAATTGAGATGGTTAGCACATCAAGAAAGATTGAAATAGAGAAGTTCAGTGGCAGCAATTTTGAGTTGTGGAAACTCAAAATGGAGGATCTCTTAGTGGATCATGATCTGTGGCTTGCTGTGTTTGGAACTAAACCTATAGGGATGAAGCAAGATGATTGGGACCTTGTAGATAGAAAGTCTAAGGGGCTGATAAGGCTCTGTTTGGAAAACTCCATTCTTCTGAATGTGCATGAAGAGAATACTGCATCTTCCTTGTGGAAGAGACTGGCATCTATTTATCAAGGGAAGTCCTTGGTGAATAAACTGTTCTTGAGGAAGAAGCTGTACACTTTGAGAATGCAGGAAGGAGGGTTTGTAGCTGATCATTTGAACACATTCAACATGTTGATTGCATAGTTAACTTCTGTTGGTGTAAAGATTGATGAAGAGGATCGCTATATGCTTCTATTGTGTTCTTTGCTAGACTCTTGGGATCATCTGGTAATGGCTAGTGGGAGTACAACATTGAATTTCAAGATGGAAGATATTGTTGCTTCTTTGTTATTAGAAGAGATGAGAAGAAAATCTTCTGAGATGGTGAAGGAGGCTCTTGCTGTTAGAGGAAGATTGAAAGAGAAAGGAAAGAAGAAGGACAAGAAATCTAAATCAAAATCAGAGGGGAGATCAAAGTCTCCTGACAAGAAGTCCAAGGTGAAGTGCTGGAACTGTGGGCAACCTAGTCATGTTTGAAAGGATTGTAAAGAGGAGAAAAAGAAGAAGAAGAAGAATTCTTCCAATAATGATTCTTCTCAGAGTGATGTAGATGCCTTCATTGCAGTCTTGGCTACATAGGCATCAGATGATGTCTAGCTGATTGATTTAGGGGCATCTTTCCACATGACATCTCATAGAGATTGTTTTATGAGGTATGAAGAATATGATGGTGGAAAGGTGTACTTAGCAAGTGATTCAACTTTGGAGATTGTTGGTCGTGGAAGAGTCAGAATCCAATTCCCTGATGGAAGAGTGAAGGGAATCAAGGATGTAATGCATATACCAGGTCTGGCTCAAAACTTACTTTTTGTTAGTAAGTTGAACGATATTGGAGTACAAGTCATGTTATCTGGAAATGGCTACAAGATGACTAAAGGCTCAATGGTGCTAGCAAGGGGTGTTCATATTGGTACCTTGTATAAGTTTGATGCACATGATGTTCAATGTAATAGTGTCTTTGTAAAGTCATAGAAAGCTACTCATGGAGAAAAGAATGTAAAAATTCTTGACTCTGTAAACTCTATGGAAGTCAAACTTCCAGCAGAAAAGACTATGCTCTGGCATCATAGGCTAGGCCACATTGAAGAAAAAGGTTTAAAAACCTTGAAGAATAAAAACCTGGTTGAGGGACTTGAAGATTGTAACCTTGAATTTGAATTATGTGAACATTGTATATATGGAAAGCAGCACCGTGTTTCTTTTTATTCCAGTCCTCATAAATCTTCTGGTTTGCTAGATTATATTCATTTTGATGTTTTTGGTCCAGTGAATGTTCCTTCTTTGTCTAAGTCAAGATACTATGTGTCGTTCATTAATGATTATTCAAGAAGAGCATTTGTATATTTTCTGAAAAGTAAATTAAAAGTGTTCAGTTGGTTTAAGGAATTTAAGAACCTTTTAGAAAATCAGACTAGAAGAAAAATAAAATGTTTAAGGACTAATAATGGCGGTGAATTTTGTTTTGATTATTTCAAGAGGTATTGTAAAGACCATGGGATTAAAAGACATAAGACTACACCTTATACTCCACAACAAAATGGATTTGTAGAAAGGTTCAATAGGACAGTGATGGAGAGAGCACGAAGTATGTTGAGTAGTGTTGGCTTGGAGGAGAAGTTCTAGGATGAGGCAGTTGCTACTGCTTGTTACTTGATAAATCGTTCTCCAAACTCTACTCTTGTTGAGAAAACACCTTTGGAAGAATGGTCTGGTAAGAATCCCTCTTTAAGAAATATTTGTGTTTTTGGCTGTGAGGCATATGCTCATGTGTTGTATGAGAAAAGATCTAAGTTGGAGAACAAGGTCGTTAAATATATTTTTATTGGCTATAGAGCTAGCATAAAAGGATACAATCTTTGGAATCCTGATACGGAGAAGGTTGTATACAGTAGAAGTGTAATCTTTCATGAGCTGAAGCCTTCTACCTTGGATCTGTAGTCAGAGACAAAGTCAAAAAACGATAAGGATGTAGTTGTAATTCCTCCTACACCAGAGAAAGAGGAATTGAAAATTCAAAATGTACCTAAAACTGAGGAGAGCTCAAGCAGTTCTGAAAGTTCAGAAGAAGAAGAACCTCAGCCTCAGCAATTGAGGAGGTCAACTTGTGAAAGAAAGCAACCTGATAGGTATGGGTTTTCTTTGATAGATTTTACTTGTGCCTATGCTTTAATTTCTAGCACTGATGAGCCTAGAACTATGAAAAAGGCATTTAGAATGTCTGATTCAGACTCTTGGTTGGAAGCCATGAATGAAGAAATGGCATCATTAAAAAAGAATGACACTTGGAGTTTGGTGCCCTTGCCTAAAGGCAAAAAAGCTGTTGGCTGCAAATGGGTGTTTAAGAAGAAGATTGGTCTAGATGGCAGTGTGGAAAAATACAAGGTGAGGTTAGTTGCAAAAGGTTATTCCTAGGTAGAGGGAATTGATTATGGGGAAATTTTTTCTCCTGTAGCTAAGCTGACATCTATCAAATTTCTTTTGTCACTTGCAACAATGTATGACTTAGAGGTCGAATAGATGGATGTGAAGACAACATTTCTTCATGGTGATCTTGAAGAAGAGATTTACATGTCCCGGCCTGAGCACTTTGTGGAGAAAGGTAAAGAGAAACGAGTTTGCAAGTTAAAAAAGTCTCTGCATGGGTTAAAGCAGTCACCTAGAATGTGGTACCAAAAATTTGATACTTGTGTATTGTCTTTGGGATTTATAAGATCAAAATCTGATCATTGTGTGTATTATAAAGCTGAAAGTGATTGATTGCTTATTATTGCTCTCTATGTTGATGATATGTTGTTTATAGGCAATAGTAAGTTGATGATTTTTTATCTTAAGTCTTAGTTGTCTACTAAGTTCGAAATGAAAGATCTTGGTGCAGCAAGGTATATTCTGGGGATGGAGATAACTAGGGATAGGAATAGTAGAAAACTTTGGCTCAGTCAAAGTAAGTATATCAAGACTGTTCTAGAGATATTTTGCATGAATGATTGCAAGCAAGTAGTTGTTCCAATCTTGTAGGGAACGAAGCTATCTGTTGATGACTATCCAAAATCTCCTACTGAGATGGAGGACATGACCAGTGTACCCTATGCTAATGTGGTTGGCAGTCTTATGTATGCAATGGTCTGTACAAGGCCAGGCATTTCCCAAGTAGTGGGAGTTCTTAGTCGTTTTATGGCTAATCCTGGAAGGACACATTGGGATGATGTGAAAAGAGTTTTTAGATATTTGAAGGGCACTTTAGAGTTTGCTTTGTGTTACCATGGGAACTTGGTTGAATCATAGAGGAATCTTAGTATTCAAGGCTATGCGGATTCTGATTGGGCAGGGGACACTGATAGCATAAGGTCCAACACTAGATATACTTTCATGTTGAATGGTGGTGCAGTGAGCTGGATGAGTAAGCGGCAGGCTGTAGTCGCTTTGTCCACTACAGAGGCTAAATACATGGTAGCTACACATGCGTGTAAAGAAGCAGTTTGGTTAAAACATTTGTGTTCTAACATTGGTTTTGATGCAAGGAAAATAACTATTTTTTGTGACAGTCAGAGTGCAATTTTTCTGGCAAAGAATCCTACTTTCCATGCCAGGACGAAACATATAGATGTATAGTACCACTTTGTACAAGATATGGTGGAGGATGGAAAGGTCAGTTTGGAAAAAGTTGATACTCTGGAGAATGTTGTAGATGCATTGACGAAGCCAGTGAGCACAAACAAGTTCAAGTGATGTGCTAGTTCAATGGGCCTCAGTGCCCATGATTTTCAGTAAGTTTTGTTGTGCTCTGGAGGTGCCTATGTGATCTTCGTCAAGTGGGAGATTGTTGGAAATATATGCCTCAATCCCATAGGCTAAAATCTCTAAGAGAGACAAGTCGGTGTGACATGCTTTGGGTCTAGCCGACTAGTAGCTTTGGATCTTGTGGTTTGTACAGGTCGTCAAGAAAATTTTTAAGTCATGCCAAAGGAGCTTATCACTATGACTTGTGACTGTTGTTGTAACCCTATGCCGAGTGGAGATCTTTGGCCGACAAGCCATTCATATTGTATATCGGGGAGACCCTTGGTTGAAAGGCTTACTTTAGTGTGAAGTCCCAGTGAAAGCTAATGTCTCACTGGCAGTATTCACTCGGGGTAACACAAGGGTCTGGGGAAGAAGTCTCAACGATGAAGTGATGTCTCGCCGGTAGCTTTATCTTGGAGGCATCGGGGAAACACTAAGGGTTTGCTAAGAACTCTTAGTGATGGAGAGAAGTCTTGTTGACTATTATTTGGTGCTCGGTATGTCTTAAGACTTCGGAGTAACTTTGAACCTCGGTATGATCTCCTGGCGAAAGTGATAAGTCTCGCTGACTGTTGGATGCTTTGGAATAACATGAAGGCTCAGTGGGATGTCTTGGCGAGAGTAGTAGGTCTTGTCGATGGTATGACATTTTGATGTGGCTTTGAACATCGGTATAATGTCTTACCGAAGAGCGGTATGTCTCGTTGATAGAAATACTGAAGTCAGTGCAACTTGTGATATTGATGTAACCTCTTGCCGATGGAGACGACTCTTGGCGATAACGTGTAATCGGGTCTTGTGGCATTGGGGAGAAACTTCTTGTGTCTCACCGACATGTCAACACAGTTTGAAGCCTTTTGACTATGTGAAGACTATCCTATGTGGCTTGTAGTCGACCAGTCAGAGAAGCCAAATGGGAACCGTTGGAAGACAGTTCGTTGTGACAGTTCTGAGAGGAAGCTCAACAGACAGGGGTGACATGAATATAGTCTAGAGTAGCAGATGATGTCTAGTTCGATGATCGAGGGATTGTTGTGTGATTGTATGAAAATTGGATGAATTCTATTCTATGAAGATTGTAACGTGAATGTTCTGTAACAAGGTTGTTCATGGTGAATGCTGCTGTAAAATGACATAAGGAAGATAAGTCTGATATTTGTATGTAATCTCCATTACTGTAATACAAAGTGATTTCTCTTGGTGTGGTGGGTTTTTCTCCCATAAGGGTTTTCCCACGTAAATCTGGTGTTCATATGTGTTTTTCAAATACTCTATTTCTATTATTGCTTTCGAGTGCATCTTAATTTGACTATAATTATAAAATTTAAAAGTGTCTATGCATTCTTCCCTAAGGTTTTGACGTTAGGAGAGTTGTTTCTGCATCTAGCTTTCCTTACATAATTTAACATCTCATGATTTCTTAAGACTTAACAATAAAGTTGGGGACTATAGGCCTCACCAACAAGATGCGCCTATTATGCAATTATCATTAACATGCAATGGTTTCACTAATCCCTTTTCTCTAAACTTTTACTTACTGCAAAATGATTTTCTATTCATATTATATATTTTCCATGATTATGAATGCAACTTGGGGACTTAGGTCCTTTACCCAAGGTTTGATCTAATAAAACAAACCTTCATGAATACATAAGCATTTTCTCATAAGATACAACATACCATGGGTTTCAATACACCACACACTCAAGGATAGGCATCTTCGTTAAACCAATGGGAAGAGAGAGAAGATGAGATATTTACAGTTCTAACATAGGCACGAATGCAATCATGGTTTCATCATCACACAAATGCATCAACCATATGAGAGTATGCACCAATATCTATGAACTAACAACATGATCATTCATTTTTTATTACCATATTTCATAATTTCAATACAATATAACATGCAAAAGCAACTCCAAAACCACATAGGGTCAATCAAGAAATCACTTGCACAATGAGGTAAAGCACAAGAAGACATGTATCAAATACTTGCATGGTGAAGAAAAACAACAAGATTCTAGAAGAGAATATACACCAAAGGAACTTCTTGGCACCCTCAAGGTCAAACAGACCTTCCCACAACATGAGCAGAGAAACCAAGCAAGGGTAATTTTAGGCAACACATGTCACCTGCAACCCACCAACAAGCTAAGGTCCAACATGCTCACCCACAACATAGGATATAGGGGAGTAATTGATTTCAACCTCAGAAGACTCTCAACCAAGGGAATCACTCCAATCTTGAAGGGTAAGGAAAGACTTAGGAGGCATCATTCCTCCACAACTCAAGTCAAGGTTGGAAAACTCAACCCTCTAAAACACCATACTAAGGCACTCAAGGCAAGAGGTCCTATGACTATCTTGCCATAACAAGCACTTGGAATACACCCAACAAACACACTAAAACCACACTCAGGCACCACTCAAGGGTCACAACCCTTTACACAACAAAAGAGCCATGCATCAAGAAGGAGACCAATCAAAACACACTTCTTGGTAGGCTCGCGGGCCTAACTAACCCCCACCCAAGCATTCATCAACAAGACATGCAAGGGGTGTAAATAGCAACAAAACTGTTTGTCGACCACCACACACAACACACCAAATTCACACACTACACAATTTTCCATAATGCATTCTTCCAGTAGGAAGGATATCGGTGCATTTTGCACTACACCGAGGGTCCTATCCTTTACACTAGCTTCCTGCATCATTGGACCTACACCACCTCACAACAACTTCTGGGTAAACAAGTGCGATCAACCCAAAAGGAAAACATAAACTAACGAAAAAAGCACCTAGGTCGACGCCATGGCTCATAGTGCCCAAAGTATAACCTACACAACTAATAGCTTAATGGGTTCCACATTATCCCAGAGTACCCAGTGTTTAAACTCAGGCTTTGATACCATGTGTAACGCCCTGCCACGCAACCCTAGGGGAAGTTGCAATAACTACTCAAACACAATAATTTTTTTTTTGTTATTGTTTAAGTACAATTACATTCAAGTTCACTACCCATTTCCCACAACCCCTAAGGTTACGAGACTGATTTTACTTAAACCCAAACAAGAAACATGAATTGAAACCACAACATTTAATTACTTAACAAATTAAATACACATGCATTCCATACATGATAAAATTACATCAAAGGCATAAGAGATACCACATGATTTCAATAATATGATTTACAATACGATTACAACAATCATTCCCTGAATGAGGTAAATCCAATAAACAAGGTTACAAATTACATCTTCCACCTCGATACAAATGAGGGGTAATAAATTACAATAACAACTGAAATGAATAAGCATGAAAAGTATTGGATCCCACGAGCTTTCCAACTGGAAGTCTCGTCCACATGAACAAAAGGACAACCCAACGGATTAAGGTGCACGTTCTACCCAACCATGTGATACTTGAAGGCTCACCCCTCGTGCTAGGAGATAGTAACAAGGAATCTTATACAAGACCATCAACCACTAGACACAGACTAACTCACACTGGCACAACCAATCACCTAAACCACACAACCATATGAATAACACAAGTACAACTCTAACATCACTGACATAAGTCACATTGCTTCCAAAAATAAAACAGATCGAGTATGATAAGAAGAACATACATTTAAAACAAAATACCAACTGTTGTCGTAGAAAGAGTGTGATCACACAACTCCTCATGGGATCTCCTCTGGGAATCTTCATAGGTTTCGACCCCCACTATGAGTTGTCCTAGTGGCCTCTATCAAATCCCAACACCCATACTCACTCATGCGGAATCAAATACCTCTCGTAAAGACAAGATAGATGACCTTGCCATTCTAGGCCTTCCCACTTATCTCAAGCCTATACGAGCACTTGCGTCCATGAGTGAGGCTCAATTATCTTAATTAATGTGAAATACTATCCAAACTTCTAAGTACATTGATTTAGTTATCACTTGATTAAACCACCTCTGAAGGTTATCCAGTTTACCTTTTTGGGCTCTGGCCCCTAACAAAATCCACTCTTCTACTTGAAAACATACCAAACAAAACCAATCACCAAGGGAATCCCAAGTGCATACCAACAAGATCAAACCACTCCAACTCTAGGAGGAACACATAATGAAAACTTACTCCAAATAGTGGAGACAACAAAAGTCAAAACCTTCTCCAAACACTGGAGGCAACAAAGGTCAAAACCCTCTCCAAACACTCGAGGCTGCAGAAATCAAAACCCTCTCCAAACATTGGAGGCAACAAAAAAAAACATAAACCACTCTTAATTCAAAGGAGGCACAAAACATCCTCATTCATGAAAACCGGGTAATATAACATGATACAACTATACACACTACCCAAGGCAATACAACGGTTGACTAACAAAATACAACAATCCCAAAAGTTAAACCCCTTCTGGAGGACTTAACAACCCTTCTAATCAACTTCCCCAACGAGAAAATAGAAGAAGTGTACATTCAAGAAGGGCAATCAACCAAGAATTAAATCTATATTTGGATTTCCTAATCCACTTCCTTCATTAACATTCAGTAATTTGGTGCCTTAATAAAACTGACTTAATAACGTCTCTTTTAGACAAAAGATGAAATTTAAACCATATGTTCAATTCTTTAATTGCTTTTAAATAATAATAAAATAAAACAGTTACTTCTTCTATTCAGAACAAATCAATAAATCATTTCTTTTTTTCAAATAATAATAATAACCATTTCTTCTTTTCAAGATAAATCATTTCAAAAAAACAATTAATTCATTTTTCCCAACATCAAGAATGTGAGAGAGAGAGATCATGATGAAAGGACAACTAACAATTCAATAATCTACTTTAGGATTTCTTAAATCCAAGCAAGGCGATAGCATATTGCATGTAATCAAATAAATAATTAACATTGTTTACAACTACTCAAAAGTAATTAAAATTACAATTGCAATATTAAGGAATTTAAAACTAATAATTTAACTCCCTATTTCTTCAATTACCCATAATAATCAAAATTAGCTTTTCAAGTAAAATCATTTATTATAATGTCAATTTTATTTCTCTCTATGATTATAGAATAATCATTTAAAAATCCATATATTTAAATATTTTTTTAAAATAAATCATTTAAATATGTGTCTAAAACAAAGTATCATTTTATATAAATATTCCAACTAAAAAAAAACTCCCTATTATTTAACATATATATATATATATTTCATATATATATATATATATATACACTATACATTTAAATAATAAAATTAAAATATTTATTTAAATTAAAATATATTATATATATAATATAAAATAAATAAAAATGAAATTTTATATATTTTAAAAAGAAAAATGAACTCACTTTATGCTGGCCCCATGGCCCCCAAAGGGGAGAGTGGATGCAGCCACTGGCTGCACCCAGCCTCCCCTGTGGAGGTTGGCGCTGCCTGTGGTTGCGCCCTCCCCACGATTGTGGGGAAGCACTGCCACAGCAGCGCCCCTCCATGGGGTGGCTGTGTGCAACCTTGGTTGTACCCCCCCCACAGTAACACAGAAAAAATAAATTATTTCTAAAATAAAAACCCTCCCCTGCATTTCTTTGAACAGGAAATTTCCTGTGTATAACATTTTTAAAATAAACTTTCCCAAAATGAAAAAAATAAATTTATTTATAATATGTGTGTTGAATATATATATATTCAGATATATTAAAAATATATACCTAAATTTTCATTTACAGACAAATTGTGCAACTTCACAACAATTTTTTTTTGCAATAAAATTAATTTTTCAACACAATATCTGGGTTTAAGTTTCAAGTTTGAAATGAAAATTTCTTTTGATCTTCTTTCTATTTTCCATTGTTTGATTCTTCCTTTGCTTTCTTTCCCATGATTTCAACAGAATTTTTGCAAGTTTTGAAATAAGATTTGACATAGGTTTTCTTTGCAAATCAAACAGAATTTAAAACTTTTCCAACAACATAATGAAATTTGCAAAAAATTTCAAAAAGAAAACAAAAATCATAGAAAGAAACCTGATTTTTTTCTCCAAAGCTTGAAAGATTATCAATGGAGTCCTGAATCCTTCTTCTGATTCCAACTCCTCCAAGGAATCCAAAATTGCTTCTTCAAATCCAAAGGAAAAACCACAGCCAATCTTTTCTCCACCCCAATTGAAAGTTAAAAATTAAAAATGAAATTGTATGCTCTCATAGAGTTTCCCCAAATTTAGTCAAACCCCTAAAAATATCCCATCCACCAAATTTATTGCAAATTTGGAGATATTTTCATTTTTTAAAATTTAAAACAAAATTGCTTTCCAAATGGAATTTCATGCATTTAAAAATTTCTTTTTACAAAAAGAATTCAAAATTTTATAAAGAAATTCTTTTACATATTAATTTTCAAAAAGTACAATGTAAAACATGATTTTCATTTTTATTTTAATTTAAATCTAAATATCCAATAATGCCAAAACAACTAACTTAATTCAATTTATCACCATTAACTTAATTATTCAATAAACTAAATCTAATCCAAGATTAGATTATTTTATTAATTAAATTAAATTAATCGATAAAATAACTAACATTTCAACATTGCAACCAGATATAATTAATCATCATTTTAACTACACCCGCCATTTAATAACCTTTATAATTTAAAATTAAATAAAAACCAAGGTGAAATGGACAACAGTAAAACAACTAAACCCGACTACAACCCCATGACACACTATGACTAGGGTGATGACTTGGCACAGAAAACCTAGCTACTATCTCCCAATTGATTACCGTTGGTCAATGGACACGCTCAAACCTATAGAATCAGGTGGAGTTGATGTCATGTACCTGTCAACTTGTGAACAAAGAGTATATCGAACATGCATATATATGATATAGTAAAACACACCGTGAAGAGGAGATCTCAGAATTGTAGGGCGCTCGCAAGCGAGTGATACAATCTCGTCCCCTTCACCAATACAAACTTTCTAACTACCGAGTCTAACATCAACAATATAATCAAAAGCATAAGCATCATTAATTACATATTTGTTAAGCTAATTAAAACATGCCATAATGATAACATCAGAGTAAAATTCCATCACAACAAAATATAACATACTCATTGCTTAATAGTTGTGATCAAATAGAGCCAAGTACCATAGCCAAAGTGCTAACAGAAATAAAGCATACATAGAAGAACATTGTTCGATCAAAAAGAGGGAAATGGAGGGGTGCTACAAACTAACCAAACTATATGACCTAATGCTTTAATTGCAAAATTCTATGATAATAAAAATAGAAACAACAATTTGCAGGAAAATCTGAGAAGGGAAGAATGGTGTGCACCTGTGCCAAAAACCAGGTTTCGGGGTCTATAGCAAGATTGGTTCACCCTAGGGTGAATGGGTTCTAGTGCAGGGGTCCAAAAATACTTTATTATTTTTATGGTCTTGTATCTAAGCTTTGGATTCCTTTAGGTTTGACTATCAAAAAACTAGAAATAAAAACTATAGGTGAGTTTTCGTAGCTTGACAACAATAATGAAAACTTTGACAATTTTGTAAAATTGCTCCTTTGATCTACTTTCAATCCTTCTTCACCTATAAATTTGCACATACAAAGAGAGAAGAATTTTTTTAATTTTTGGGTGAGTGGGGGTTTGCCGCAGTCAAACCCCATGTTGGTGAATAAATCTTGATAATGAAATAGTGACAAAATGAAGGAATTGATGAATGAACACTTTCTTGTTACAACTCACCAAACCCACTTTCTCTTTAGGTTTATAAACTTGTTTGATTTTAGGAGGCACCAAAGAAGTTGCATGGTTATCTCTTGGTATCTTGTAGGAAATGGGTGAAAGAATTGTGGTGGATTTTTCCTAGTTACTTGGAAGGGTTTTTGGTTCAGTCATAGGTTCATCAATGATAAGTTGGGAAGGCGAAACATTCATGGACTCGAGAATATTGCTAAGGGATAATTATACTATGTGATTTTCCTTGAACTTTTGATAAGATTTGAAAAAGAAGTCTTCACAAGGCTTAATAGGTTCAATAGGTTCAGGCCAAAATAAATCCAATGAAAAGTTCCCATGGGAAGACATAAGATTAAACCCACTATGATGTACAGTAAAAATTTCATTTGCAAATGGAAAATATAAGCACTTATGAATAACCAATGGGATGAAATCCATGGATCATAGTCATGGGTAGTCTAACTTCACATAGAATTGATCCAATCACGAGATGATAGAGAATGAGACATCTAATTGTTTTGGTCTAAATTTTAAGGGAGGAGTGATCAAACCTATCATAGGGTGAGAAAAACCATCACGTTTTTTGATCCATGCTTTCGATGGCTAATAAGAATCTTGATAAATTTCATGCACAAACAAGAATTCCCCAGTGATCACATTCTCTACATACATAGGATCAATTAATATCCCATTAGTAGGCTTGTCATTGATTCTTCTGACTATGTAAAGAGGACCATAGGACACATGTTTAATTATGTCATTTTGTGAGAAAGCAATGTCAAGAGATAATTTGGTTTGGCCCTTACAAGGTTGAACACCAATGTATCCAATCATAGCATCTATATCATATTCATTATCACCCTTATTATCATCAGTTATATTTTGCATGTTGTGAACATTGATCACATTATTCTTGGTATCAATAGCTTTTACAAATGAGATATTATGGTTTGGCATTGGATTGGTAAAGATTTGCAAGTTTTGATTAGGTGGGGTGAAAATTTTATTTCCTTGATCATTAACACTGCCCAACTCAATATGATTAGAACCAATGAGGTCTTGCACTATATGTTTAAGACGTCTACATCATTTTGTATCATGTCCAAGTTGTCGGTGATATTGACAAAAGGAATTGGGATTATTGTAAAGGCTTAGTGGTATCAAGAGCTCTAATGGGAGGTAAGGTGATTAGGTTCTTACCTAAGAGTTTCAACATGATCAAATGGAGGGTGTCGGGTAACAAGATAAATTTCCTATTCTTCTCCCGATATTGATATGGATTTGCTATTTTTATAGCAGCCACTTGAGACTCAACATGTTGAGTTGTTTGAGGTGGATTTATTTGTATAAAGCTCTTATTGTGTTTCTTGAATGGTTGGAAATTATTATGAGGCACAAATTCATATGTTTTAAGATAGTTGGAAGAAGTTTTTGCTTCATGATGACTAACTGAATTATGATAGTCATGGAGAGCCATGCACAAATGGGCAGAGGGGAACTTAATCATTTCAAGATTATCTTGAATCTTTGTTTGTAAATTCTCAATGAAAATTATTTGAAGATAGGTGCTGGAAATCTTAATGTTGATTTGTAAGTAAAGAAATTGATAACGTGTTATGAAATTGGTGACCTTTTCATCATCCTTTTGTTTACATTTCATTAAATCAGGTAAGGCCATCTTGGGACCAATGTACACTTGGAAATGGTTAAGAAAGGAATCATCAAGCTCATTGAAAGAATGGATTGAGTTATTTGGTAAAGATAAAAACCATTCCAAGATTGTGTCTTTCAAGGACCTAGGAAAAAGCTTACCCAAGAGCTTGTTTTAAAAAATGAAGTCACTACATAAGGTTGTGTATGCCAAGACATGGTTACTAGGATATCCTTTACCACCATATTTCTCAAATCTAGGAATCTCTATGACTTGTGGCATTTTTTCTCTTAATATATCCAATGATAATGGGTTTTTTTGACATATTATGAAAGTTTTCCATTTTGATTTTGGTTCAATGTGGCAATTTTTTGTTGGAGGGATGAAACATTTTGCAAAATTTGGTTGAGGATGACATCATTGGTTGTGTTTTGAGATGGTATGGAATATGGTGGAGGTGTATATATGTTGGGAGGACAAGTGAATTGAAATTTTATGAGAGGCGATCGGTTAGGAGATATGATGTTTGAATTCACAAAGCTATAAGGATTCCTAATGGAAATACCTAAAGTTGAATTGATGTTCCTAGTTGGTTTCCTTGTTGTGGTAATAGTTGAATTAGTGTATGTAGGAATAGAGGTTGTGGCTTTAGGGGGGATTTTATTTCCACATTTACTTTGAGTGTATCCCAAAGTTTTAGTACAACTCTTCAATGTAGAAGTTCATGATTATCAATAATATGGGCTAGGCTACACACAATCTCTAATCCTTGTTTATTATCAAGAATTTTCCTCATGTTATCTATGATAGGAAGCACAATACCAACAATATATTCAGAACTCACAAAGAATTGTAACCTTTCTAAGGATTCTTCCATTTATTTTAGCTTCTCTTGAGGGACATTAGTAGCAATGATTTCAACATCAGTAGAATTGGAAGTCATAGGACTAGAAAAAGAAAAAGGGACCATAGGAAGACAATTGATCAAAATAGGGACATAGAAAAAGGTGGTATTTTGTGTTTTGTTTAATATGAAATGATTAAAAGGTATGTGTATCAACACAAGATGTACCAACATAGCAAGTATGTTGACATTTTAAGTGGGGGCATATTGTCCCCTGCTCATTATTTGTATGTTCCCTCCTTAGTGATGATTGCATACATCTCTGAGGAAGTGTGACCTTTTTATTCAAAGTGTGGCATTCTTGATCTATGCGAAGTGTCTTCTTTGTGGTGATATTATGCTTGATATTCTACAAGAGTGTGACCCTTCTTGGCATATGGAATTCCTCTTGGTGGTAATGCTATGATCATTATTCCCTAAGGCATGAATCTTTTTTTACTTGACTAGTCCTCTCTTGGTGGTGATGTCAAGTATGATGTTCCCTAAGGAAAGACCTCTCATGTATTAAGCAAAAAACCCTTTGATTATCTTTTCAACTTTATTGCATTTAAACCTTTACATTCCATGAGTGTCTGGCATAATGTAGCTTGCTAGCCTTGTGAAGCATGCTCATTTTATGGCACCTTATCAAAGTTATCAGGGAGTATAAATTTTGGTATGCTTAATGTATGGGATTTGATAGACTTGGCATGACTTTCCCATCTACTGCTCTTTTGTGAGTACACACCTTGTAGACCTAGTGTGTGTTTCTCATCCTTTAGGGCTCACCTAGTGAAAAATCAATTTTTACTAGCCCTTGTGAGCATATTTTCATTGCCACCAAGCATAACACAACTTTTTTTCCAATGGAGCCAAGTGAGCATATTTGATGGAAATGGCATAACACAACTTGCTAGTCCATCCTTTTCCTTTTTGCATTAATTGTATGTTTTTGTATCTTGTTTTGTTGCTTCATATCTTACATATCTCGTGTCCCTTTGTCCTTATGTTTATTTTCCATGGGATCTTCGATCTTGGGGGCTTGGCCACCTCCTTGATATTTGTCATCCTACCTCTCTAACAATTGTACAATTGGACCCCTCTTGACTTATTAGTCTACTTTAGTGTGAGTTTGAATTTAATTTCATACTCTCACTAAAGTGAGGGATAAATGTAGTATAGAAAATTGTATAACTTTATAATTTCACACTATGTTTGTATCCCCTTAATTAGTTGGACTCAATTAAGCTTCTAATTGACCAAATTATGCATTCCAAGGCCTTATTATTCCCGTTTTCTAAAAGGGGGACCCATATTAAACAATTTCCATCATTAATTAAATAATCTTGGGTCATGTGTGTCTTGGACTTTGGGTCCCCCTTAAGTGCCAAGACCCATTTTAAAATATTTTTTGGAAGCATTTTAATGATTCAAATTCAAGTTTCAAATGTCTTCTTTTGGAATCTATTTTTTTAGAAATTAGATAAACACCTATAATATATAGTCATTTTATTGAAATTCAAATCTAACACACTTTCTGAGAGCAATCATATAAAAAATGTTGGTGTAATCAATTAATTAATTATTACACTAGCATAAGTTAACTTAGGTCTTGCATTTAATCATTTAGTCATAGGTTGCAATCATTTAATAAATGGGATAATATTCCCTTTCCTAGTTTGTGGGATAAGATTCCTTCTAGAACTTATCTCCTCATTTAATGATCATCAACATAGGGTTCACATGTTGTCACATGTTGTTGGATTATAACACTTGGCAACATCTCATGCATATTAGGGTTTACTTCTTGCCTATATAATTAGGCATCTTGCTCATTTGTAACATATAATATCAATCATCATATCAATAGAATCTTTAATCAACATTCCATTGTTGCAACACTTCCTTTTGTGGTTGATTATATTTCATGGCTAAAGTCCTTTATTGAAGCTTTAGGGGCTGTGCATCCATTAATCTCAACATGGTATCAGAGCTAGTCCATTGAAACATCAACCCTTGATCCAGGAAGTTGGAGTGCAAGATTCGTGCAGGCTTGGAGTTTTATGTTGCAGGCTAGTTGGTTCTACCCGGGAGCCAAGCTGATTTCTGGTGCAGATCAGGACCTCTCCGACCTCTCCATTGCGACCAGAAGGCCTCAAAACCCATAGATCGCCTGTTCATTTGCCAAAATTGGAGTAAATTCAACCGGGAGCCTGTGAGGTATTATCTAGGGTTTACAATTTTTTGTACTATCCGTACAGTTTTGCAAAAAAAAAATCTTCCCTTTTAGTCCTCCATCAAGGAAATTTTTTTTTAGAAAAATAAAAAAAAATTCTGGCTATTTTTCTAGGCATTTTTAATATAGTATCGGCAAAAATCAAATTCTGCAGAGTTTGACCTGCAAATATATTATATAGTCGGCATACAAATTTCGCAGGCTATAATCTTATAATCTTATTTCATCCATCAACATTTATATTTATCGGCATTTTTTTGTTTAAATTTGAATTACAAATTGCAATATTCAAATTTTTCTGTCAGCTTTTCATCGACCTCCGCAGACTCGTCGGCCCTGTCCCATTGGCCGACGTCATCAGGCATCTCCTCCACAGTCTTATCGGTCATTGACTATCGTCGGCCACCAATCACACCGCCGACCGTTCACTTCCCAGCGATCTTCCATTCGACACCAACCACTGGCCTCTGGTCACCTACTCGTCGCACCGTCTGCTGTCGGAGTCTGCAGTCTACCCGCAGACGACCAAGCCCCCGCCACGGTTCCATCATCGACCATGGGCTTCGCCAACCACCTGTTCGCCACCTATCGGTCGTGCCACCACCTCTGCCACCGGGCTGCTGCTCTGACACCGCCCGCCTGGCGGAGATTTTCTTTTTACTGCCAGCACTGCCCGCAGTCACATCAGCGACCAAGGGCCCTATTTTTTTGCCCCCAGGAGCTTCATTTTTTTGCACCTGGTTAGCCAACATCTCTTCAATCAGGCATAATTCTTCTGGAAGCCATATCTTCTGCATACAGTATCAAAAATTCACAAACGATATATCATTGGAAAGGTATTTCTGTCAACTTTCCAGTGGTGTGCTCTATTTTTCCAGATTCTTCCCTGTCATTTTTTATTCTCAGTTGAAGTGGAAATCCTATTTTTTGGGTTTAGAGCATCTTTCTCGCTTTTCAGTTTGTTTCAGAAGTGTCACTTTAGTTGGTAGTTCATTAGATATCTGCATTTAGTTTTTTTTTCATAAATATTTGTCTTGGTTTGTTGTTCTTCTCCAATGGCTGAAACAGGATTTGAGATCCTTACTCCTCACAATTATCATACATGGAAAGTCAGTATGCAA
>VDFB02262172.1:0-46599 GCA_007258455.2 Sequoia sempervirens | reverse complement strand
CTAGGTTGCAATCATTTAATAAATGGGATAATATTCCCTTTCCTAGTTTGTGGGATAAGATTCCTTCTAGAACTTATCTCCTCATTTAATGATCATCAACATAGGGTTCACATGTTGTCACATGTTAGATTATAACACTTGGCAACATCTCATGCATATTAGGGTTTACTTCTTGCCTATATAATCAGGCATCTTGCTCATTTGTAACATATCATATCAATCATCATATCAATAGAATCTTTAATCAACATTCCATTGTTGCAACACTTCCTTTTGTGGTTGATTATCTTTCATGGCTAAAGACCTTTATTGAAGCTTTAGGGGCTGTGCATCCATTAATCTCAACAAAAAATATTATTGTCAAGAGCATTGAAGAGCATATTTACTATTCATCTACAACAACAATAAAGTTATATCATCATGTCAAATTTCATGTGTGTTCATGCCATGTTTTGGAGCTAAAATTGTGATGTAGGTTTCAAACATTCAAGCAAGCATTCAAGCATTGAATCAATCAATCAATCAAGCCAATTCGTGCAAGATCCAAGCCTTAGAGTGATGTTTTTGACTTCATTCCTCTAAGGGAAGCCATTAAGGTTTTGGTGAGTTGTAACAAGCAAGTGTTCATTCATCAATTCCTTCATTTGTCATTATTTTATTATCAAGGTTTAATTATCAAACCAAGGTTTGACCAACAAGCTCCTATTCACCCAAAAACAAACATTTTGCTTCTCTTTGTATGTGCAGATTTATAGGTGAAGAAGGACTAAAATTTGATTAAAGGAACAATTTTGCAAAGTTTTCAAAGTTGTCATCATTGTTGTCAAGTTACAAAAACTCACCTACAAACTTTATTTCTAGCTTTCCAATAGTAATACCTACATCAATTCAAATCTCGGATCTTGCACCAAAGGACCCCAAAAGTTGAGAAAAACCCCTATGCAAAAACGCATTCACCCTTGGGTGAATAAGTCCTTGTAGGAGTCTTAAAACCCACTTTTCAAAGTAGGTTTTCCATTCTCTGCACTTCCTAGATCTTCCTGCAAACTGTTGTTTGTTTTTTTTGTCATAGAACTTTTCATTTCAAGTGTTAGGTCATATAATTCATTTAGTGACTATTAGCATGAAGGATTGTGCCCTTGATGCTAATCCTTTGCAAGCTTGGAAATCCCATGCAACATGGGATAAAACTCAGGTTGTGGGTGACCTATTGTGAGAATGAACCTCCAGATTATGGGATGGTTCCCCTTCAAATCTCCTAGAAACTAATAAATTTTGTTGGAAAAAGGAAGAAGGATAGTTGATGAAAGGAAAAGCTAATTCTAGGAGGTGATGCACCATTAATGGATGAGAGTTTAAATTGCTACACTAACTCACAATTTGCTTCAACAAAGAGGTTAACATGTTCACAACTTGATTCAGGACATGAAGTACATGAATATTTCATATGGAGGTAGCTAACCCTAGTGTTTGTATGAAGGAAAGCAAAGTTTCACAACTAAAAACTTTTGAAAAGCATCTGAACACAACATATAACCTACACTAATCAAGAAATAACTTGTTCAATCATTGTAAAGATGGACAAAATTCAAAGGATTTACTTGATTAAATCATAGTAATTGCTTCACAATCATACAATAACAATGAGAACTAAGAATAAAACTAGAAGGAACTATTGTACTTTATTGAATCATAAAGGAATTTTGTACAAAGAGTATTGAGAAATGCTTTCAAACAATTAAAATTGAGTTACCATACCATATATTTATTGTGTGCCACAAGCAAGAAGAAAAGAACTTCTAGAATCAGGTCTAGGCCTTTGAATATAAAGAGTAAAAAAGAGAAAGTAGGTTGGAAGGTGATCCTCAGTGAAGTGGAAGAGTCTCCTTGTTGAACTCCTTGCCCCTTTCTTGTTGAAGAAGTTGATATCGTTGATCTATGCATGTGAAAGATGCTTCTTTGGTCATGCAATTTTGAAAAGCATACAAAAAAGAGGTTGAAAGTGCTCCAAACTGACTGATTTTTCATGCATAGATCTCCTTGAGTGATGGTCAAACCATGTGGGGTTTCAAAACTATTGTAGGACTATCCTTTGAGCCTTAAAATTCTCCTAAAAATATGGATCTGTCCTTTTCTCTCCCATCTCCTATTTTTCCAATTGAACTTGACTGACAACTGCTCTTCCTCCCTAGAAATAGGGGTAGGACTGATTGAAAGTCCTCTCTTGGTGACAATCAACTATCTTTTATGAATTTACTTGATACTAGTCCTTTCTTCTTGCATTGATTTTCATGCTTTGATAGAAATGAATGGCTTCTTAGGTTTATAGGAAACTCCAATGACTACCCTTGCAAACCCTTGTGATAGGGTGACTACTTCTATACTTTACTTTAGTCATAAAGACTGCTACCCTTGCATTCTTACTCAAGTCAATATCATTAATCGGTTATACCATGACATACTCTAACTATCCAACAAGAGATCATTGTAATTTTTTGCTTTCATTATGTAGGCATTCCTCGAGCTGTTAAAACTATCTCAATATTTATTGAAGCTTCTTTTAGTTTTCACCTTAGCATCACCGAATGTAAATCATTAACATTCATAAAAATGCCTTAATCATAGTCCTATTGTCATGATCATTGAGAAACCCTCTTCATAGCTTGCATAGTCATAAATCCATGACTATCCCTTAAGTGCCCTTGTTTCAAACTTTGATTAAATGCACCCTAAAGGATTGTTCTCATCCCTTCATTAGTGCACAAAGCCTCTACTACTCTATATTTCTCTTGAACTGCTACACCATTGCTCATTTCCTGTTGTGACATTAATGAACTCCATCCCTTCAACAATCATATATTTAAAACCTTTGGACCTATTATTAGCATCATCTAAGACAAGATTTTGATCATCTTACAGTGGTGTTCCCTCTCAAATTTTTTGACTCTTTGGATTCTACTCTTGGACTAAGGTAATGAATATCGACATACAAAATGATTCCATAGTTGCACTTTATCCAATGGTAATAATAAGGGAACTAGAAACCTAGAACTCAAATAGTTATCCAAATTTACCATTTTTTCTCTAAGAAAGTTTGAATCAAAGGGATTCCGGTGAAACACAAAAACTTGAAAACCTTTCCTCAATCTCTTCTAACTGAAAACTCTTCACTATACTCAAATATTGTTTGACAAATGCTCTCTCCAAATCTTTGGCAGTTTCAATAGGATTGGCCCAATCCTCCACTTCTAACTTTCGTTGTTGACAATGTTTGCATTCAAAATGAGAAGGTAGTGATCAAGGCTTTCCTTGATCAACTGAAATGAATCATCACATTTTTCTAGGTCTTGTTTGGCTTAGAAAACAACATTTCCAATGCTCCACTAGATTTTAGGGCACCACCACGAGGATTTCTGCATGTACAATAGTGACTTTAGTCACACCCATTAAGAAATACATGTCGGTCCCAAAATTAAGTTGAAAAAAGTCTATTATGAATCTCTTTGAAACTCTAAGAGCCCCTCATTTATTGAACTGACTGCACATGGCCATGTCTCTTTCCTTGCACTACAAGTAAAGTAAATAGTTCTTGAAAGATTACCTCTCTCTTTCTTCCACACTTAGTGGCATGAAATCATGGATTATTTTCAAATAGATTTAATATTCTATGCCAACCTTTGTTCTTGTTTGAGCCTCCAGCTTTATTACTTCTCCAAATTTTTTATGCACTAAATTTTTTTTTTCCCATAGCTTCATAACCTTGTTCACTGTCTTCAATGTTGTGATGGACTGGAGATTCAAGAATATCTCACCATTTTCACCTCCTTTTTTTAGTAATCCTTTTTGTTTCTATAAAAACCCTCATAATACCATTGGGTACTCAATCTTCCAAATAGCATAAGGAATTCATTCATAGCTTTCTCTCTTTCTTCTATTGATTCAAATCTAGCCTCCCTTGCTTCATTTAATGCATTTGTAGTCACCACATTACCAACTAGTATATGAGGAATAAGACAAATGTATTAATTTCCTAGAGTTTTGTTGTTGTGTAGAGATAATTATTGACTAAGAAACTTAGATACATCATCGCCTTGACATCAATATACAAGGACACCAAGAGCAACAATTGTATTGCTTGGGTTTGTAATGTGGTAAGCTCTACATTATGAGTAGCAATGCACCCTTGTAGACTATATCAACAACCTTAAATGAAGATCCTCTTTGCAATCCAATATCATCAAGTATTGCATGATCAAAATCAAAAGAGTTGCATAATTCCCATTAAAATAAAACCCTTAATGAATATGCTACTTCATCTCCATGTTTCCTTTCATTAGTGCATGCCTTTATAAGCTCTCTCGTGGAAGTAAAACAACAATATTCAATATTCAGAGACTCAACCATTTTCTAACTCCTTCCTTTGATTCTCTATCATGTGTCCCTTTAAAAGACTCCCACAAAAGTACTCATGCAAAACCTCAAAATCATTATCAAACCTTAATAGACTGACTTGTTCTATTAAGCTCAAATTCTCTTCATAAAACAAATTCCCTCCAAACATGAACAACATATAGTTGATAAGGTCAAGAAAATAAATATCTACACATGATAAGAGTCCTTTTTTAGAAGAACACACACTTGCAAATCTTAAAATATGGGCTTAAAGAAATCTAGTCAACCCCAACCTTTGAAGCCCTTTTAAATTATCCTTGTCTTTGAGAAAAACTATTTTATCTAACCTATTTTAGACCACTTGGAGAAAATAGGCTAACAATTACTACACTTTAAATAATTCCAAAACATTGCAAATCAATCATTTTTGTCATAAGAACTTAGCAAAGATCCCAACATCCAAAATAGGGTTGACTCACCTCAAGGTTAAAAGAAAATCCTATCCTTTTATGATCTTCTCTATTTCTAATGAAATTAGGGATAGGGGTGTTTGAATCCTAGGCCATTGCATCATTACACATTGATTAAATTCATCCCCTGATTTCCTATATTTCATAATTCACTTAGTTAATGCACTTTAAATCATTCCAACACATTACAAATCAGTCATTCCTATCATAAGAAAGCAGTGTCCCAAGAGATCCAAAATAGGGTTGAATCTCCTCAAGGTTGAAATTCAATCTTATCCCTTAGTGATATCCTCTCTTTCTAATGAAATTGTGTTTAATCCTTTAGATCATTCCATATTGAACAAAAACACACATAACCCCTTTTTCTATGTTTCATTTTGGTGAACTTGACATTGTACATCATTAATTCTGATTTGGAAGTTTCCAAAACCCTTTAGGGTTTCAATATTTTTAAATTTTTTTCTTTTGAATGATGTAAAATACAATCTTAGAACCCTAAATGAGATGTAAAACCTAGATCTAAGGTTTTAAGGATTTCCAAATTAGAAAATATGATGTGCAATGCTAGGTTCACCAAAATGAAACATAGAAAAAGGAGGTAGGTGAGTTATGTGTGTGGTCAATATAGAATGATTAAAAGGTTTAAACACACCTACCCTTTTCCTAATTTCATTATAAAGAGAGATCACTAAGGGATAGGATTGAATTTCAACCTTAAGGTGAGTCAACCCTATTTTGGATCTCTTAGGACTTTTCTTTCTTATGACATAAATGGCCAATTTGCAATGTTTTGGAATGACTTAAAGTGCATTAAATAAGTGAATTATATGACCTAATACTTGAAATGAAAATTTCTATGATAGCATAAATGAAAGTGATAATTTGTAGGTAGATTTGAGAAGGGCATATTGGTGTGCACCTATGATAAAAAGTGGGTTTCAGGGCTTGTAGCAGGACTGGTTCACCCTAGGGTGAATAGGTCCTAGTGTAGGGGTCCAAATATACTTCTTGTAGTCCTTTGATCCTAGATCTAAGCTTCTAATTTCTCCAGGTTTGACTATTGGAAATCCAAAAATAAAATATGTGAGTTTTCATAGCTTGACAACAATGAATGCAACAAATACAACTTTGAAAATTTCTCCTTTGATCAACTTTTAGTCCTTCACCTGTAAATCTATACATAAAAATAGAGAAGCAACAATGTTTGTTTTGGGAAAATGGGGGTTTGACTTAGTCAAACCCCATTTTAGGTAATTAAACCTTGATAATGAAATAATGACAAAGTGAAGGAATTGATAAATGAACATTTGCTTGTTACAACTCACCAAAACCTTAATGGCTTCCCTTAGAGGACTAAAGTTAAACATATCACTCTAAGGATTGGATCTTTCATGAATTGGCTTGATTTATTGATGCTTGAAAGCTTGAAACCTACATCACAATGTTAGCTCCAAAACATGACATGAACACATATGAACTTTGACATGATGATCATGTGTCAGGAAGCTAAGGTAGTGGAACAACTTCCTGCACTAATCTTGAGAGGAGAATAATGTAATTTTTTTACAGATCTTTGACAATTATAGAAACTTAAACAAAAATAAGCATAAATATCATGCATACCATGACACAGTGATTTACGTGGGGAAAACCCTTTTGGGAGAAAAACCCCACACTCCAAAAGCCACCCAATATATTATTCATTAAATCACAAAGATTACAATATGTTTGCAGACCAAGCTTCTTACAGGAGTATCACCACTCAAAGATTCAGAGTCAACACGACTGCTATCAGACTCTCAGAATACATCACCGTCTCTATCGCAGTTATAATACAACACCCTCATAAAATAGGATTACATTCTAGGGAAAAAAAAACCAACAAAATATCCACCATTAGATCTAAAACCTAATAATGAATGATCTAGATTTATAATAGATCATTTATATAATGTATGTCGGCCATTTTAGAAGTTTCTCAAAAAATTTCACAAAAAATTCTTTACACGCATCCCACTCCTCCCCCTTGACGCCATTGTATATTACACCTATCAGTTTAACTAGAAAATATATATGTATATTCATATATATATCCTATCAACAATAACCTTTATATAATTGCAAGGTTGAGACACAATTTCGCAACAAATATCCCACTTTTTGAACACCTTGCAAGAACAATGGGAGGGAGTAAACATTGTCTCTTAATTGCTAGGGTCCAAAAGGCCCATAATCTCTGAACACCATCTGAACTTCTCTATGCTCACAGGCTTAGTTAAAGAATCAACAACATTCATCAAAGTCTCTACCTTAACCAACTTCACCCTACCATCTTCAACCATATCTCAAACAAAATGATATTGTACATCAATATGCTTGGTCCTCACATGAAATGTCAGGGTCTTGGCTAGACATATCGCTCTTACTATCACAACAAATTGTCACTACACCTGTTTTATTCCAATAGTTGAACACATTCTCTTAAGCCAAATGCATTCTTTACAAGAATGAGTAGCTACCATATACTCTACTTTAGTAATGGACAAAGCAACCACAACTTGTCACTTGCTCATCCAACTGATCACACTACTAAATAAAGTAAACACATAAGCACTAGTGGATCGTTTGCTATCAATATCGCCTACCTAGTCTGAATCCACATAACTATGAATATCAAGGGAAATCTCATCTTTAGTCACATTACTATGATAACACAAGGAATAATCTAAGGTGCCACGCAAATATCTGAAGACCCTTTTAACTGCATCCAAATGAACTCTACCAGGATTAGACATATATCTAGAAAGAACTCTCACTACTTGGGAAATGTCTGGTCTAGTACAAACCATAACATACATCAAACTTCCAACTGCACTCTAGTAAGGCATTTTTCTCATGTCTTCCATCTCTTATGTAGATGTTGGAAAATCTAAAATAGATAACTTTGTTCCAACAAAAAAGGGAATACACAATGGTCTACAATCCTGCATATTAAATCTCTATAAAATTGAATTGACATACTTAATTTTTCCAAGCCATAGATTTTTGTTCACTCTATCTATTTTAATCTCCATCCCAAGAATGTTCCTAGTTGCACCAAGATCTATCATTTCAAATTTAGCAACAATTTGAGATTTCAGATTTGAAATCATACCTTTCCCTTTTCTAATAAACAGCATATCATCAACATATAATGCAATAAAAAAGAAATGATCACCATCAGTTTTATAATAAACACAATGATCTGATTTAGAATGCTCAAATAAAAAACTCAACACATATGTATCAAATTTATAGTACCACATCCTAAGACTCTATTTTAAGCCATACAAATACTTCTTCAATTTAAAAACCAACTTACTTTTACCTTTCACCATGTAGTTCTCTGGTTGTCATATAAATATCCTCCTCCAAGTCACCATGAAGGAAAGAAGTTTTCGCATCCATTTTCTCAACCTCTAAATCATAAGCAATATAAATAGCAAGAAAAAACCTAATGGATGTCATTTTTGCAATAGGGGAGAATATCTCACCATAATCAACACTCTCAACTTGAGAGTAACCTTTCACAACCAACCTTGCTTTGTACTTCTCAATACCTCCATCTAAACCAATATTTTTCTTGAACACCCATTTACAACCAACAGGTTTCCGTCCTTCAGGCAATGGTACAAGATCCCATGTATCATTCTTTTTCAAATATGTCATTTTTTCATCCATAACAATCTTCCAGGATTCTACATCATTCATATCTAATGCATCTTCTATAGATTTGGGTTCATCCATGTTATTATTTAAAGCAAAAATAAATCTCCAATCATCAGGTGTATACCTTTTAGGTGGTTTTCTATGTCGTGTAGACCTACAAACATGTTGAGTTGGAGGTTCTTCCTCCTCCTCTGAAGATCTAGAGCTAGATGAGATCTCCTCAACTTCTTGTCTATCCTTAGGCCTTGATTCAACTTTCTCAAGCGTAGAAGGAAATTGAATCACATCTTCATGTTTACTTTTTTTTGGCTGCAATGTAATAGAAGAAGGCTTAGTTTCTCTAAAAATAACACTTCTACTATATATTACCTTTTGTGCAATAGGTTTCCAAAGCTTGTATCCTTTCACGCCATAACTGTATTCGATGAAGATACATTTCACAACCTTGTTCTCCAACTTTGTTTGCTTCTCCTTTGGAACATTTGCATATGCTTTGCAACCAAAAACTCTAAGATTTCTTAATGAGGGCTTGCAACCTGACCATTTCTCTATGGGCATCTTATCAACAAGAGCTGATGTAGGAGACCTATTAATCAGGTAATAGGCAGTGGCAATAGCTTCATACCAAAACCTTTGTTCTAGGCCAGCACCACTCAACATACTCCCAGCCTTCTCCATTAGTGTCTTGTTCATTCTTTCTACAACTCCATTATGTTGTGGAGAATACACACTTATCTTTTGTCTATGAATACCACAGTCTTTACAAAATATATCAAAATAATTAGAGAAAATTTCATCACCATTATCAGCCCTCAAACATTTTATTTTCTTTCTAGTCATCAACTCAACCATTGCTTTAAATTATTTAAATTGAATGAAAACTTCATATTTACTATTTAGAAAATATACCCATGTCCTACTATAATCATCAATAAATGAAACATAATATGTGGATTTACCAATCAAAGGAACATCTACAAGGCCAAACACATCATAATGAATAAGATCCAATACACCACAAGACTTATGATAAATTGAGTAAAAATGAACGCGGCTTTGTTTTCCATAAATGTAATGCTCACAAAAATAAAATTCAAGATTACAATCAGACAAACCTTCAACAAGGTTTTTATTTTTCAAGGTCCTTAGACCCTTTTCTCCAATGTGGCCAAGTCTCTGGTGCCATAACATAGTTTTCTCTGCAAGTAACTTTGTCTTAGAAGAAAGAGCACCCTTGGGTACCCAAAAGCCATGGCCTTTTGTTGAAGGTGAAACCATCACTTCTTTGACATACTTTCTTTTCATAGAAGTACTATTGCACTCAACAGTGCATGAATCCAGGTTATACAATGTGCCATATCTGACACCTCTAGAAATCATCATAGAACCTCTAACCATCTTGCATCCTACATCAAAAAATACTACCTACACACCTGCATCTATTAGTTTTCTCACATATAACAAATTTCGTGCTAATCAAGGGATATGCAACACCCCATTAATCCTTTTAATTCTACCATTAGGAAATATGATTTTAACTTTACTATGGCCAACAATGTATAAATAAGAATCATCACCCAAGTACACCTTACCTCCATCAAATTCTTCATATTTAGAAAACCAATCTCTATTAAAGGTCATATGGAAAGATGCACCTAAGTCAATTAACCATGCATCATTACCTTCACAAGTTGCCAAAGTTGCAATGAATGCATCACCATCTTCCTTCTCAAACTTAGAATTAGAATCAAATTTTGTCTTTTTCTTCTTCTTTTCTTCTTTGCATTCCTTATGAAAATGTCTAGGCTTACCCTGTAGTTCCAACAAATAATTTTGGACTTTCCAAGAGATTTAGATATCCCCCTAGACTTGGATTTTTCACGCTTCTCATTCTTCTTTCCTTTTTCCTTAGATATTCCACAAACATTTAGGGAATCCTTGGAATTCATGGATACCTTCCTCCTCATCTCTTCAAAAGGAAAAGAACCCACCACATCTTTAGTCTCCAAAATAACAAAAGTACTCCCAATAGCCATAACAAGAGAATTCCACGAATCAGGCAAAGAACAAAGCAAGATCTGACATTTATCCTCCTCATCCATTTTGACACCAACTGATGCCAATTGAGCCACCAACATATTGAATGCTTCTAGGTGGTCTATGATTTTCCCACCCTCTTCAATTCTCAAGGAATACAATTTCTTCCTCAAGAAATCTTGTTCACTAAGGATCTGGCCTGATACATCTCACCAAGCTTCTTCCATAGTTTCTATGTAGACGTCTCCTCATGAAAATGAATTAAAATAGAGTCTACCAAACACAATCTAATTAGACCCTTATATTTATAATCCATAACATCATATTAAGCAGCCTTCTCATAAACAACATCCCATAGATCTTGATCTATCAACAAATCCTCCATCTCCAGCTTCCACATTTCAAAATTATTTCCAAAATTTTTTATCCACCTCTATTCTCCCTGATGAACTTGCCATCTGAAAACTCCTACAACAAGATCATACAATATATTTTGCACAAGCTCCCATTCAAGTTTGGATTAGTTCAAAAAAATCCATCAACCTATAATTGAAACCAAAGGTGATCAAGCTTTGATACCACTTGTAAGGAAGCTAAGGTAGCAGAACAACTTCCTACACTAATCTTGAGAGGAGAATAATGCAAAACTTTTATAGATCTTTAATAGTTACAAAAACTTAAACAAAAATAAACATAAATATCATGCATACCATGACACAGTGATTTACGTGGAGAAAACCATTTTGGGAGAAAAACACCACACTCCAAAATCCACCCGATGTATTATTCAATAAATCATAAAGATCACAATATACTTGCAGAGCAAGCTTCTTATAGGAGTATCACCACTCAGAGATTCAAAGACAACACAATTGCTATCAAACTCTTAGAATACATCACCATCTCTACCACAACCGTAATACAATGCCTTCATAAAATAGGATTACGTTCTAGGGAAATACAAGACAACAAAATATCCACCATTAGATCTAAAACCTAATAATTAACGGTCTAGATTTACAATGTATCATTTATATAATTTATGTCGGCCATTTTAGAAGTTTCCTAAAAAAGTTAACAAAAAATCTTTTACATGCATCCCACTCCTCCCCCTTGATGCCATTGTATATTACACCTATCGGTGTAACTAGGAAATATATATACATATAGATATATATACATATACATACATACATACATACATACACACATACATACATACATACATACATACATACATACACACATACATACATACATACATACATACATATATATATAGCCTATCAACAATAACCTTTATATAATTGCAAGGTTGAGACACAATTTCTCAACAATATGATCTTGATTGTTGTTGTACATGACTAATAAATCTTCTCTTCAATGCTCTTGACAATAATTTTCTCTCATGACTTGATCCTTAATGTTTCTTAGATATGAATTGATAAAAAGACCTTGTATTTATTGGTGTTTATCTAATTTCCCAATAATTAGATTCCAAGAGCTAACACTTGCAACTTGAATTTGAATCATTAAAATTTCGCCAAAAAAATATTAAAAATTGGGACTTAGGACTTAAAGGGGACCCATTTTCCCTTGGGCGAATGGGTCCTAGGACCTAAGTCCATGACACTCAATTTCCAAGGTTTTTTAATTAATGTTAGCAATTGTTCAATATAGGTTTCCCTTTTGGAAAACGAGAATAATAAGGCTTTGGAATGCATAATTTGGGTAATGAGAAGCTTAATTAAGTCCAATTAATTAAGGGGATACAAAAAAGTGTGAAATTATAAAGGTATACAATTTTCTACACTACAGTTAGTAACACAAACATTCCATCCAATAACTTCTCCAAGATAGCTAGTGGATCAACATCTAGACCTTCAATGTATACATTTTGTAGAATGAAGTTATAGCAAGAGGCAATCAACAAAATGTAGAAGAGGGTTATGTGCATTGGTTACATGATTACCAATCATTAGGTGAGGAATTTCATGTTGTAATGTCTCAAACAAACTTCTACCAACTCACATCAAGAAATAGACCCAAAAGGGACATGGGTCCACAAAACCAAGATTCGCAGATGAGGTTGGGTAAATTATCTGTTCCCACCTTTGACGGTTCCCACAAATACATTGTGAGGTCTTGGATTTAGAAATTGGATACTTATTTTTATCAAATCCTATGTTTGAAAGTGAAGCTATCAAGTATGCTAATTTGCACTTAGAGGGAAGGAGACATAAATAGTGGTACCATGTTTTTTCAACACATAAACATAAGCCAATTAACTCCTATGCTAGTTTTAGTCAAAGACTCACAAACAAATTTGACAAGAAAGACCCAAAGTTACATTTTTGAGAGTTGGCCTTGTTGTTATATGGAGCCTAATCAAACTCAAAGGTTAAATTTTCCCCACTTTTATCTATGCGGTTTCCCCCCAAATTATTTAACAGGGTTTGGGGGCAATGCCCCTAAGACAAGGTCAAGGGGCAGTGCCCCTTGCGGGGTCCAGAGGCAGTGCCCCCAAAACCTCTCATGATTTTTTATTATTTTATAAAGGCATAGGGAGTTATTTTTCTATTGGCTAACATAAAAAACCCTATTTTGTAACTACCATAAGTCTTGATAAAAGGATAAGGGTTTGGGTTTCTATTGATATTGTATTGTAGCATTTGCAATGATATTGAGTTGCAAGGGATTACTAGTTGTAATTAGTTTGATTTGATGGATAATAATATTGGACTCTCTGTTGGTGGATGTAGCCCAAGTTTGGGTGAACCACGATAAAAATGATCTCTCGCTATTACTATTTCTGTGTTTTTCCATTTCTCTGGTTAATCTTTATCTGCATTTAATTGATATTTTCTACATGTAATTCCTAACAGGCCTAGTTGAAATAGTATAGTAAATTGGTTTGTATATTTTTTATTTTGAGAGGATTGTTGTGATGGTGTCAAATGTATCTAAGATGAAATTGATAGCTAATTTCATTGAGATATTATTAGAACCATTACATGGTTGGTGAAAGAATTTGATCCTCTCACATTATAATATGTTATTAAGAGAGCAACGAACATGGAGTTTTCTACACCTAAAGGTAAAACTCAACTTGAGACATTTCCTTCTAGGAAAGATAAGCAACCCTTTCAAAGGGACTGGACTAAGAAACCCAACATGTTAAATGAGGCTAAAAATGAGCTATGCAAAATGAAGTTGTGTTTATCTTGCAAGGAGCCACATGAAACTAGTCATAGATGTCTAGGGAAAGGAAAGGTACACTATGTTAAGGTTGTTTTTGATAGTGAAGAAGAGTAGATAGAAAGTGGTTTTGGTAGCGAGTAAAGTGAATCAAAGGAAGAAAAAGTTGAACCAGAGGTGCACTCTTCAGGAGGTGTTAAGGAAGCTTTCATAGCTACACTTTCTAGTGCACCTTGATATAATTTATTTAGGGTGAGAGGAGTATTGTAGAGAAATTGTATGACAATGTTGATAGGCATTGGGTAACCCACAACTTCATTGATGAGTCCTTGGTGAAAAAGAGAGGTCTACAGGTAGAGGAATTTGAAGGTTTTAGTGTGATGGTTGCAAATGGATTCACAATTACATGTACCAATAAATTACCCTAGTTGAGTATTGTAGTAGGTAATTATACAATAATTGATGATTTATATGTGGTAGGTATTGAGGAAAAAATATTGTTTTAAGAGTTCAATTGTTTCTTTTGCTAGGAACGTATTCACATAACTTCCAAACTACGGAGTTGAATTTTAAGATTGATGAAAATAATTTTTTTCTTCAAGGATGTATAATGGAGCTCCTAGGATCATTACAACCAAAAGAATTAAGAGTATTTTTTGGCATGGTAATGTAGCTTGGGAAACCCAATGTTTTATTTCCACAAATGATACTTTAGATGGAAAAAGGATATATCATGTGGATATTAAATCCTTATTGGACAAAAATAGTGTGGTACTTAGTGAAATTCCTCTAGGTAGGCCACCAAAGAGGGGTTTTGAGCATGTTATTGAACTAGAGGAGGGACCCAAGCTTGTGATTACCACTCCCTATTATCATCGAAAAATATATAAAGAGGAAATTGAGAAGGCCATCAAAGAGTTGATAGATGTGGGGCACATTAAGCCTAGTTCTAGTCCCTTTTCTTATTCTATGGTTCTAGTCAAGAAGAAGGATGGGACCACGAGAATATGCATAGATTACCATGAACTTAATAAGAAAACAATTAAGATCATGTCACTAATTCCCAATGAACTTATTGATGAGCTTCATGGAGTAGTTTATTTATCTAAGGTTGATCTTCAATCAATATACCATCATATTAGAGTTAGGGAGGAGGATATACATAAGACTAATTTTAGATGTCATTATGGACACTAAGAATTATGTCATGCCCTTTAGATTGACGAATGCACGTACTACACTTCAATCTTGTATGAACCATGTGTTTAATAAGTAATTGTCTTCTCTGATGACATGTTAATTTACAATAGGACATGAGATGACCACATTCAACATATTGGTGAGGTATTGGGTATTATGGAAGCATGATCATTAATTTTCTAAAGATTCTGAGTATGAGTTCAAAATTACAAAAGTTTTATACTCCTTTGTATAAGTCACTATTGACATATCATGACATTGTAATCTACATAAACACCATCAGATAGACTAAAATAGTTAGTGAACATCTAAAAATCAATGTCATTCACCAAATATGTAAAAAAAAAGAGTAAAGAGAAAAAAAACCTCTAGTGAAAACCATTTCTATGGTACCTTGGGCAGTCACCTTGATGAAAACATGGTAAATAGGAATCATGTTTGACAATAAAAAAGAAAAAAAAAGAGAGAAATAATTCATCCAATAGTGAGAACCATTCTTATGGTGCTTTGGATAAGTACTATGGTGAAAACTTGACAAACATGCATCATGTCTAGGATCAATTATATTTGTTTATCGTCACACTTAGGGGCAAGTTCTCTCATCCATTATACATTTTTTCATTACCTTTTTATCCATTCATCCTTTATCATTTCCATCCATATTCCCTACCTACCTTGACCTTGATAAGGATTGGGGCACAAGGGTAAAAGTACAAAGTTGTGTCACACTTTTATAAAGGAACAACCAACACTGATCCAAATTTTAAACTTGAAGCACTAAAAAGTGGCATATATGTTTTGAATTTTGAAATGATGTAAATTAATAAAATGTGTATTTTTTAGTATATTTTATGTTTGTATTTAAATAAATAAAAATTATTCCAATTTAATTTTCTATAAATCAAAACTATAATTTAGTTGTTGATAAAATGTTGAAAAATGAAGTTACATGAGACATCGCTCTTTACATAGTAAATTTTGTTTTTCCTTCAAATTTTGTGTATTTATAACTTGAAACTTTAGTGCATGGATTTAATCTTTTCCAATTTTGATAAATCCATGTTTTTAAATAAATATTAAAATCTGTGTGTATGAAAACATAGTTGTTTCCATTTGATGCCAACTTTCATATTAACTATTTATCTAAAATAAAAATATATACCATCTTGATATAGAATCTTTTATCTAGTGTATCATATTTTTTCAAAAAAAATAATAAGTTTTAGTATTTTTCTTGACATGATACTCAACCTAATATTTTGTTATTGATAACCTACCTTTAGTAAAATAAAAAATAATTAATAATTAATAATTAAACCATTAAAAACTATATATATTTGAAAACTACACTTATGGATCTACAAAAGGGTATTTTTATACCTAAAAAATATTATTTACATGAATAGGAGTTCTTAAAACATCAAGATTTTTAAATAATTTTATTTTTTTGGTAAATTAGCCTCAAAGTGGTGTTACATATGCATTTAGTCAACAATTTTAGTTGGAAAAGTTGTGCATATATATAACTTAGCTAGATTGAATCTAACTAGATCATATGTTTTATGAAAATTAATTTTTAGTTAGAAATACTTAAATTCACTTGTGTTGATAAGTTGGCCGAAAGTATGACACAATTTTGTGCTTTTACCCATAAACTTAAAACATGCTTTGGAAAACTCTTGACATGTACATCCTTTGTCAATGCACCATAAAACATCATGTCATTGCTTACATAACATTATCTAACGTTGTATCTTGGAGAAAACATGTTACTCCTATGTGAAATAGTCCTTAGAGATCACATCCTAAAACCTCCATTAGATAATCCTCATGTCCTTATATCCCACCTAATATTCCTTTTATCATATCACAAAACTTTGCTCTCCTTTATCATTAGTTCTAATGATCCAATCCACCTATCCAAAAATCCCTCCATATCCCATCCAATCCTAAAATCAATCTATTTAAATGCAACAATACTAATCCATGTAATCTTGCTATACAATCTAGCATGTCATCCAAAACATCCCTTGGTTTTGTTCCTAGCCTTGCTACAAAACTTGATCCAATTTAGTCAAATTATTTCCATAAATATGTCTTCCTATTCCTCACATTATTTTTTGGGTATATCCTTCCTGCATCATCATCATCAACAACAACCAATAAATCAATTTTTGGCTTGACTAGGGGCTAGATCATGTTTTCCTTTGCATCGTTGTGTATGCTTGTTGACTTGCTTGTGTGTATCTTTCATTAATATATGCATTTCATGGTTCTTATAGCATACAACATACCCAACATATCAACTCCATAAATATATGCAAAAAAACATCAACATGTGCTTTCAAACCTTCAAACAACACACTTGAAACATGTAATTTTAACACAAAACCTTAGAAATCCACATCAACCTTGAGAACATAAAATTATTGCCATCCTTTAACATCATGAAAATTTTCCTTATCATCCATCACTTGACTTATATGGGATGTTTCCTTCCCAAAAATGCTTGTCTTATATGAGATTCTTCCTTTCCAAAACTATACATGATCCAAATCCATTATTTAGTCCTTTTTACACCTTAGCATGAGATAGCATTGTTGTGTTTCAGTTGATAGTTATTTTTCTTTTTCATTGGTTTATCTTTTCTATCTTTTTTATCTTTCCTTTGATTTATCTTTTGACCCACACTATGCCTAGACTCAAAGTCATCATGACCATTTCATATCATAGTGTCTTTGAATGGTATAAATTGGGGCAAGGTCTATTTGTTTGTGTGTCATTTTTATTGGTTGTATCATTATGAACCCACCAAGAGAATTAGACGCCTTGTGAGTGTTGGGGCATCCTATTGTATTTTTTTTTTTAGAGTCAATCCATGCATTGGATACATTGTCACCTTGGTCCTATATACTCTAGTGCATAATGTATCCATTGCTATATTAAATAAAGATTGTTAAACTTAAATTCAACATAAGACATCATCATTTTTTTATCCATATTCATGTTTCTTGCATCCATATTTAATTTAATATTTTTCTTCCATCATTTTCCATCTTTATTTCATCTGACATTTTATTCACATCTCTTCTTTCAAGAGCTCACCCATGTTTTTTCATGGATAATCTCTCAAGGGGGAATCAATCGTATCACTTTCCTAATTTGTCATTTCTTACTTGGCTAGGCCATGTCATCATCTTCATCTTCTCTATTTTTTCTTCTTAGCTAATTTTATTTCTTTGAAACAATGTCAATTTGAACATTACTTCAAAGAGGGAAACAATATAGACACTAAAAATACTTCACCTATTTTTACATCATTCATTAATCTTTAATCATCACATTCATCATTTATTACCATTTATTAATTATCACATTATTAATTACCATTTATAACATCACATATTAATAATGATAATTTTAATTTATCCATTTATCTATTTAATTAAATAATATTTTATTATTTAATTAAATGAGAGCTAATTATCTATTTTCATCTAATTGGTTAACTCCTCTAATTGGTTAACTATATCTTGATTTACAAACTTCTCTTCAATCATTAGTCAATTTTGTCTTTGAATAGAAACTTCATCTTCAAATTTATCCATCAATTATATTAAATAATTCATTATTATCCCCTCAATAGTTCAAAATGGCATTTTTCCATTCAATATTTGAGTTGCATCCACAAACGGTTCAATTAACTCAGGTCCTTGATCTCATCCCCATCTCCTAGTATATTTTTCCCTAAAAAGTCTATAAATATGATAATTCCTTCATCATTTCATATCAATCAAAAACTTTATGCAAATTAGCTTTGTCAAAATCAATCATCATCCAAATAAAAGGTTATGTTGTTAAGATGTAGCAACACACATTCAAGATGAATCCACATATATTTGTTAGGTTTGCATTGAAATTGGTAAAATAGGAATATAATTTGATTTCATTTATTCTTTCAAGTTCATTTTCTTTCTTATTTTTTTATTTCCTTGCACATAATGACCTTACGTTTGATTTGGATGAGGTTGGTGGTTGATTTTACTACTTGATCTAGGAAAGTTATCAAGTAAGGTTTTTTGATTTAGATGTTTGATTTTGCTAACTTAATTTAGGAAAGTTCTTAATCTAGGTTAGCCAAGGTTGGATGAGCTGACTTGATGGGGGATAGTTAACTTGAGTTTCTACTTGAGAAAGACAAGTTCTCAAGTGGGATAAAGTTAACAAGTGATGATGGTGTTTGATCAAGGCCTTTGATTTCAAATAAAATTCAATTTAGATTGGATAAGAGGTTAGTTTTTTATTTGGTTTGGATATGGGAAAATGGATTAAGGTGGATGGGTTTTGGTTTGAGTGATAGGGGAAGGTTGGATGGAGTTTGATTTTGGTTTAGTGCATGCTTTATGGTTTGGAATTTTAGGGTTTGGTTTAGGCTTGGGCATTAAGGTTTGAGGGTGATTTTGGTTAATGGTTTGGATTGGAAGGTTTTGTTTAGGATAATGGATTAAGGTTTTGTTTAAAGGGCACTTGATTTAGAGTTTGGGGTTTTGATTTTGGATTGAAAAAAGTGGATGTTGAATGTTAACATTAGAAAGAGGATTTGTGTGGTTAAATTCAACATTTTTTTGAACTTAAGTCATATTTTGAAAATGTTTGGTTTGGATTTTAAGGACGAGCAAAATTTTTACACATGAAGACATGCCAAGAACATGCACATCCTATATTGTTCAAGTGGGAATGTGAATAATTGTAATCCCATCAATATACCTTGTTTAGGCATGGATCGAAGGGTTCATGATGAGACACTAACCATTTTATATCACCAATATGTGATAAGGGGACTAGCTTACATCCAGACTAAACACCTATTTTTAGGGGCATGAGGTGAGTAACTTCTTGGGATAATTTCTATCGGTGCATTACAACCAAACATGAAAGATAGGTTCTATATATACATGTATAAGATTAGTGGGGTATTTTTTGATATGCCCAAAGATATGTGATGCTAAATTCTATAAAATGAGAGGGTATCTCTATATAGCTTGGTATGAGAGGGTGAATCACTCCCCTCCTTCAATTTTCAAAGTATATAGTTCTTGCAAGCTTATCTTAACAAAAAATGTCCTCCCAATGGGAGTTTTTCAATTCTCTTCCAAATTTATGTACCTAGTTAGAATATGAGGGTTTGGGACATCCCTTGGTGAAAAAATCCAAGGAAAGCTTGCAAGGGTAAGGAAAATTCAAGTGCTTTTGATCTTGAAGATCACCTTGCAATGTGAGAAGAGAGCATACATGACTTGACTTTCTTGGGTTCTAATCTAAATAAAGAGAGTAAAATAATGTTTTTGATCTCCAAGATCACCTTTCAATGTGAGGAGATAACATACACATCAGGGTTACCCCCATAAATATGGCAAACAAAGTTATTTCCCTTAAAAAAATTAAGTGTACAGTTATATTAGTGTAAAAAGACAAGTCCTTGAATGGTTGAACCGACAATAAACGTGTTAGTAGCAGTTTATATAAAGTCTTAGAAGCATGATTTATGTAAAAAACTATTTATTACTAACAAGTTGCAAACAATATTAGCACAAAAAATAAAACTTATTTCACAATACATGTGCCAATAAAAAGGTAGAAATGATAAAACAGGAGTAGAAATGCCAAATTGAAATAGAAACACCAAAAATAAAACTTTTCATTTATCAATTTTAATCTACACAAGTCTTTGATTGACCTAGCTAGAAACAATGACGTAGGGACACATACACTAAAATAGAAAGTAGGCATACTAAAATAGAAACCTACACAACAACACAACTAAAAAATTGGGAATGGTGGGTGATTGAAAAGCAAGTTATTGTATTAAGGAACTAGTAAAATTCATAAAACTATAAGATGCAAGGTCCAAATAGTTTTAAACTAAGGACATATGGTCATGTGTAGATGCATCAAGTTAAGAAGTATAAGTGTTATGCTATGACAAAAGATCATTGTAGGGGTAGATACGTTGAAACTTGCTAGGGCCAAGAAAACACAATTTAGACCTACAAATAGATGTCAACCTCCACTTTAAAGGATCAAATTAACACACAAACACATTAGTGACGATATAGTTTGCAAGTTGATCGAAAATAAAAAGTAAAATCTCTTAAAATGATGAAAATGTTAGATTTTAATGTTAGGGATAAAGGTGTTGACATGTAGAGTAAATATGACACTAAAAAATGGAGGTCAATTTGTGAATAAAAAATGTTGAATTGTGTAATGTACGAGCTAATATTTTTAAGAGGAAAATCAGATCTGAAAATATTGCTCAACAAAACTCACTAAATTCAAAAAAAAATCTACACCAATGATTTACATTGCTAATGCATCGGAAAACCCCAAAACTTTCATAGCTTCTAAAAAAATATAACAAACTGATTATTACATTAAAATAGGCTAATATAACAACCTAAAGCACCATAGAAAAAAAAAACAAATGAAATCTAGAATTGATATTAATATTCTACACAAATTAGTTGAGTTTTACAAATTAAAATCTCACAATAGACAACCCAATTTTGCAAAAACATTATAGAGGAAAGCTACAACAAAGGTGCGTATATATATATATATTTTTTTAAAAAAAATATTTCTCACACAAAAACAAACACGTAAAAAAATTTGTGTAGTGCCCTCTATGATTTGCCCTTTTACGAGGTTTGATAAATTTTGAGTTGGCTTGTTTAATTTAAATTTGTTTTAATAATGTTGCTTTCATTAATCAAGGTATTAATTAACAAGCATTTAGGATAATTAAATATAAATGTATATATATATATATATGGTTGATTATTATTTGTAATAAATTAAATTGTGTAAAGATATTAATTTAAAATAAAATAAAATTTAAATAGAATGTTATAAATGATAATCGTAAAAGCAATTTAAAAGATAGAAAGATCTACATGCAAGTTCATGCACAATCTTGAAGAGGTCATTGAAAAAGAAACTTAATCTTTTAGAGAAATTTTACTAGATTTTTTTGTTCTCGAAAAGGAAACTTGAAGTTTAATTGGAGATTTTTGTGTTTTATTAGATTTTTAGATTTCAAAAATAAGGGGAATTTTCTTTTGATAAATAATTATCATTTTGGGAGGTTTTCGATCTTTTTGGTTTTTTTAAGTTTCGGAAGAGAACTTGGTGTGAAGAAATTTCTTGTAGAATGGTTGCATTATGAAGAATTGTTTTGAGAAGGAAATATCCTAATATTGTTGAGTCAAAGAAGGGTGAAATGTAGATGGTCAAGTGAAGGATGGCATCGTGTCAATTAACTTGGGGAAAACAAAATTGATAAGTTTTCGCTCTACTTACAAAAATGATTTTGTTTCGATTGTTTAATGATTTGATTGATTTGCTTAGAATTGTAGCATAAAATATATTTGATGCATATTATGTATTATTCATATTCCAGAGGAATCGTTTACATCCGTCATCTACATCTTTTTAGAAGCTTCGTTTAAACTCTGGCTGTGCATTACCCATTTGGCATTCTATCGTAGTCCTCTGTCAAATAGCCTCTGACCCCCCAATTGTATTCGCTAAAGGATTCTAGAGTTTTATTTTCTCAGCTAACCGTTTATGTGTGTGCCTGCAATCATTCTTCCTCCACGAGATAACTTCGATCTGAAGCTTTTAGTTTTGAAACTGGATCATAGCTTTTGCGGATGGTTACTTAAGCCTTATCTTCAAACCATTTGGAGCATCCGAACTGAATCCTTGAAATCTTTTTATGAGTAAACTTAAGCCCTTTGAATGCTTAACCTTGAAACTTTCGATGCACTTATCCTTCCTATTATTCTGATATCTCTCGTATTCACGCCTTAGCTACCGTACCCATGTTGCATGTTGCACTTAAGACTTAGTTTGCAACGCTTTGTTGGGTAAACACCTCGTGCATCAAACAAAATGAGAGTGGCTTGTTTAGCTTCATGTCTCACTCCATTGAGAATCAGTGGGTATTTGCAAGAAATATTGCAGGAGTAACAATCGAAGGAGAACACACGAACTCAACTCCAAAAGACAATCCCAAGTGTGCAAAGATGAACCTCAGTCATATGTATATGCACCATCCTCTGTATCATGCATCCTAGTGTTGTGTGTTTAGTTTTTTTTGCAACTCTGATTGAGATGCGATGTTATTCTTTACATTTATCGTTACCCATGTGTTATATATGCTGCATGTCTCGTAATCCTACCCAAGCTTCATGCTGTTTTAGCTATTGATACTACCTTGTGTATAAATTCGATGCCTTTGGTTATGAGTTTGATGTGTATAGATATCGTTGCTTGCCTTAAGCAATTCGCTACCTGGATTTGTATGTAACCTTAAATTGCTTGGTCTTCAAGATTATGATAGTCATGTATGTAGGAAATTCGTTGTTGGTTGTCTTGGAAAGTATTTGACATCTGATCTTGCTATCATTTTATCCCTTCTTCATTCGAATCTAAAACTTGGAGTGATGGTAATCGGTTTTAGACCTTTGTTGTGGGCATATACCATTAGTTCAAGTCATGGCCTGCTTCTCGAAGGAATTTGGATATTTTGATTTTTATATCTATATGCTTTTATATTCATATTGAGATTTATATTTATATTTATATTTAGTTGTTAATTCAGTATGCAGGATCACACTTTATATTAGCATTTATATATTTCAGTTCTGAAATCAGTTATATGTGTCCTCTTACTCGGAATTGCTTAAAATGGATATACTTTATATTTTGTGTAATCTTTCAAGGACTTCAATCTAGGCTTGCAATTTGATTCTTGTTGCGTCCTCCTCTGTAAAGTTGATGTCAATTTTGAAGGTTAAACCTTTTTCTCACAAGCTTGGTTATGCTATGTTGCTCTTTGGCAAACTTTACGTCTTCTATTCGATTTTCCCCTCCTATGTTTTGTGCTCTCATTTAGAGGATTGGTTGTGGCTGCATTCGATTAGAACAACACATGCGTCAAACATAACTAATATGTTATTTGATTTACCTCATTCTTTGTAAAATGAACTTGAATTGGTAGATTTCATTATTGTTTAGGGAGCAAAGTATTCGTTGGTTATAAGACCCACGATTCCTTATCATGCGGATAGCCGGACATATGGTGTTCAAATACCTTTAGATCTGGGTGCATTCGATTTTCAATGCTAACGTATATAAATTGAAACATTCGTTTTGATTATACAGTAGAAGAAACAAATTCCTAAATGAACAAGTCGGGTATAAGGTGATTTAGAGATAAGACTTGATAAGCTTTTTATGGGTTTTTGAATGGAATGATAGAAAGAATATGTAAATCATATATTAATATTCTTAATACGTTTTCATTTATTTGATGATATAGTTTATATATAAACATATATATGTGTGTATTCCACATTATAGCTTGTTATGTTTTGATTAATACAAAACAGGTTTTGAAGGGACCAAAAACCCTGAACAAAAAAGGAAGTGGCAGTAAAGATAAGACAATTGATTGCCCACCCAAAAAAAACCACAAAAAACACCAGCTAATTACTAGACAATTAGCCAACCATCCGTATTAACATCAACCAAAAAACAAAAAATAGAAAGATAAGCCAAATGACCCTTAAAGCAGTTCTTTAATCATTTTTGTAGCCCCCAAATCCTTGGCCGCCAACTTGTCATGTATTTCCATAATTTTTTCCACATCACGAGCAAAATCTTTCTTACCTTTCTTGGTCTTACTATGAGTATGAACACTTGGACCAACAACCAAATTAGTTGAAAGCCCATCCATACTAGCTTCCTCCCCACAATTTGAGATCACTTGAGCTTCTCCTTGTTTTGTCCCTCCTTAGCTTGTTATGTTGTAGTGGACAATTTACTTGATTAATAACCTATACATAATTGTGTGTGTATATATATATATATAGCTCTGTGTTTCGATTTTAATCAAATCTCATTATCAATACTCAATCTACAAGTTGTTTGATGAAAGTACTTATGTGGTATTAGATGAAGATATAAATGTGGATATATAGATATATTAAATTAGGATTAAAGTTTAGAGCATAAATGTTTTAGAAGAGATTATTTAATTGTGTATAAGATAAAGTGCATTGATTTATTCAAATATAAGAAAAGGGAATGATTTAGATGAATTTATGTGAATATTTAAAAAAATAAGTATATGTTATATGGTATTTATTAGTTACAAAATTATTTTTAAATATAATTAGTTAATTTAAGATTAAAGAAGTTGATTTTCACAAATTTAGATAGTTGAGAGATTCATTTAAAAGAAAGGCTTAGAGGAACTCTAGAATGTTATTTAATAAAGAATTTAAAATTGGAATTTCTTAAAGGATGGTTTACCTATAGTTATGTTGTTGGTTTTGTTAGTGTTGTAATGGATAATGTTAGAGTTGTAATGAATACAATGTTCAAATTATAATGATTATTTTTTCATGGTTGCATTTGATTGATGCTTGGCCTTTTAAGTGTCTTACACTTTAAGTACTTTCCCTTGGGTTCTAACTGTTGTGTGTTTCGTGTTATCACCTTTGCATTGATTTTCATACTATTATGCAATCGCGTTCAATTTTGATTGATATATGATGTTTTGATTGAGTTTGTACCATAAGAATGGTTTCTGGAGTTCTTGTGGAATTGGATTTTTCCTTATGATTACTTTTGCATTGTGGGGGTATCTGATATGTAGTGGAATGTTGATTTTCCTATTTTCTTGATAGTCCTCGAGATCTTTGGATTTCCAATGTTTTGTAATTTGATGATGTTTCCACGCCTATTCCCTTACAGTTGTTGGTGAATGTTAATGGTACCTAGTCTTTTCACGATCTTAATTTTGTCATTTCTTTGATGGGGGAACCATTGTGTAATGAGTTGTTAGTCTTCCAGAGGTTAGAGGGGAGTATGGTTTTTACTTGCAAGAGTTGGTATGGGAGTTGAGGATCCGATGAGGCTGCCTGGGTAACCTGGGATGGCGGCTGGCAACCTAGGAGGATCCGCATTGGGTAACCCATATCAAGCCTAAAGTATTTGCATGAGTTTTATGTTGTTTCACCTGAAAGTGGGTGGTTTCATGATTTTGTTATTTTGATGATGGTTGATCTTTACACTTAGATTGTGTTTATGTGGGTTTGAGCCTTGCATTTTGGAAATGGTTTTAGAATGGAGATCTTGTGTGAGGTGGTGCATGCCTCATTTTACATGCTAGTTGGTGCAAGTTGGCTTACCCAGTTGGTGACTATGAATTTATTGTTGCTAGTAGGGGGAGTGGCTTTCAATGGGGGTTGACAGACAAAGTGGCATATGGGTAACTAATTGAGAGTTTCCTTAATCAATGACAACCTAATAATTAATTAGGGGGTTTGGATAGCATTTCACTTTAATCCAAATAAGTTAGTCTCACTCATGGCTCAAGTGCTTGCTTAGGCTTGAGATGAGTGGGAAGGCCTAGAATGGCAAAGATCAACTATCTTGTCCTCTTGAAAGGTATGTTGATCCTGCATGAGTGAGAATGGGGGTTGGGGATCAGTTGAGGTTGTCAGGGTTTAACTAGGTAGGGGGTTAGTGGCCTATGAAGATCCGCATTGGGTAACCCATGTCGAGCTTATGTGATGACATTCCACCCTTTATAAACCAAGTATGTTTGTGGTTTCCCCCTCGTTGTTCTTGTACCTCTGGAAGCGGATGTTTCTTGTGTTGGATTTTTCTTGTGGTTGTTGTTGCTCTTGTTATGGAGTCTTGTTAGCCATTGTTCACTTGATTATTTTAGTTGTGGGTCCTTCTTGTCATCTCCTAGCATGGGGGGTGGGCCTTAGGGTCCACATGGTCAGGTGGACTTGCTATGCACCCCATTGGGTCCCTAGCCAAAGATCAAGATGCATGGAGATGTACCATTTGCAGTGACTCCAGAGTTGTACCAAAGTTGGATCCAATCTTGACGCTTTGTAATCATACATTTCAGTTGTATTATTCCATGTTATAGTACTATTCCCGTTCATGTTGGGAAGTACTATTGTATTGATGTAATTCTTGAAACGATGTATCTTCTTGTATTAATGTAATGTATATTGATCCTTGTATTATTATATGTTTATTGTTTCATAATATATGATCTTTAGTGGTGTTGTATCTGTGGAAATATTTATAATTAAATTCATAAGTGTGAAGAATGTAATGTAATGCAGTCATGTGTACCCTAGAGGACATAGCTAGACATTGTGTATGTATAATTGCTTTACAAGTGTTGTATATTAATGTACATCTTGTGTTATTTTTACTTAAAAAAGAAAATTATGCTATTATTTGTTAGTTTTTTAGTTATCCTTTGGGGTTTGCATGGTAGGGCATTACAATTTGGAAGATAAATTGTAAACCTTTCACCTACAACCAATCACTATTAAAACTCTAGTTGATCTACACTATTTGTTGAAGCTCCAATGCACTCCCAGAGTGAGAATAAACACAAGAATCATAGGCATTTTATCCTATGACCCTCACAATTCATTTATTTCAATCCTCAATCTTTAATCATCCATGAGTTTTTGTCCACATAAGATAATTGTAGAGCAAAGTGTTCATACAATTTGAAAAGATAGAATGAGAAAAGAAATTCATTGTAAGTCACCAACCAAGAATTTATAGGTACCAAGTGAAGTTGGGCTCCCAAAATTCCTTCTTTTGGAAGGGAAAAATAGAATTGATTTTTTAAATTAAAACTCCCACCAATTATTGCATTCAAAATTAGCCTGCCACTAACAATGCCAAACTAGCAATTACAATTTGTCATAGTCATCAAGAAAAATCTAGAAATGGACTCATAAGAATCTCAATTCTTCCCTTGGGATATTTTGAATATTATTTAATATTTAATGGCACAATCTCCCAAAAACATGAATTATAATGGAACAAAAATAAATATTAAATATAATATTTCCTAGTTGTTCCCCTTATCTCATTAGAGATAAGAAAAATGAGCTAAAGTCTGATTGTTTTGGATTTAATTAAAATGGGGAAATTACAAGTCCCTCCTCCCCAAAATTTCTTTCTCTCAAGCAATGCAAATTTTGATGTTATAAAATATTAGGACCTTCCCAAGTAGCATCCTCAATGGGAAGATCTCTTCATCTTACCAGGTACTTAGTTATGCTTTTTCTTCTTAATTTCTTTTCTTTGGAATCAAGCACAACTCCAAGAACCAAGTTTAGTTTTCCCTCATCATCTAAGGGTGGTAATATATCCAAAGGAAATATACGTGGTCCTATTTATTTCTTTAAACATGAAACACGAAAAACATTATGGATCTTGCAACCTTTTGGTAATTCCAAACTTCATAGGCCACTCCACCTATTTTCCTAATGATCTTGTAAGGTTTGGTTTGATTTTTTCTTTCCCACTTTTCCTAACTAAATATTTATTATATGGTTGTAATCTCAAATAAACCATATCATGCACCTCAAATACTCTCTATGTTCACTTCCTATTAGTATATACCTTATGTTGATTTCGATCTTGTTGCAAATTATCTTTCAATGTCCTCAAGATATTTTAGCTTTGTTCAATCAAATCTTGTGTTGTAGGTATTAGATTATCTAATAGAATCAAATCAGAAAAAGTTAAAGAATTATAGCCATACAATTCTTTAAAATGATACATACCAATTGACATGTGGTAGGAAGTGTTGTATTAGTATTCTCTAAGATGCAACCATTTGATCCAAGTTGTTTGTTTATTAGAGACATAGTTCTCGAGGTATCCTTCAACCCACTTGTTCACTATCTCTATTTGACCATCTATTTTGGGGTGGTAACTAGTATTTGGTGTAAGCTTGGTACCTATTAAGTGAAATAACTCTTTCCAAAATGCACTGAGGAATACTATCCTTTTCACTGACTATGCTCTTATACAATCCATGCAATCCTAACACTTCTTTAAAGAACAAATAAACAACTTGGGAAGCTTTAAAATCAATAGTGATAGCATAAAAATGAGCATAATTAGTTAATCTAACAACTACAACATATATCCAATCTTTCTCATGTACCTTGGGCAGTCGGGTGATGAAATCTATTGAAATGTTTTCCCACTTTGGTTTTGGAATTGGAAGAGGTTATAGCAACCTTGCGAGATAAATTTGTTCACCCTTATTCTATTGAAAAATTGTACATTCCATTATGTACATAAGGACATCCTCTTTGAGTCCCTCCATGAGAGCATCTCTTTCATTTTCCTCTATGTTTATAAATATCCTAGATGCCCTACCAAAGGAGCATTGTGATATGATTGCAAAATCTTCTTCATCTTTGATCCTGGAACAATGTATACTCCATTTTTTAACATAATCAAACTATCTACAATTGTATACCTATCATATTTTCCACTCTATATCAAGAATATTAGTAGCAAAAGATTTTTTACATACTTTTCCATAATGAAAACTTTCCAATCTGGATATATAATAGATATATGATAGAATGTGGGATTTCTAGAAAGTATATCAACACCTACATTCATTTTTCCATTTATATATTCAATGTCAAAATCATATGCTTGGAGTTTACTAACCCATTTTTTCTGCCTATCATTCAAATTTTTTTGACCAAGAAATAATTTTGAACTATTATGATCATATTTGACAATAAATCTCCCAAATACTAGATATTGTTTGAATTTATCCAAAGGATGCATGATGGCCAACATTTCTTTGTCACAAATTGAAAGCCCCTTTTCACAATATTTAAGATTTCTACTCTCAAAGGCTATGTGATGTCCCCTTTGAGAAAGAACAACTCCAAATCCTATTCTTGATGCATTACACTCTACAACAGATAGAAGAGAAAAATCTATAATTGCAAGTACAAGACAAGAGCTCATTACCTTATTCAACTTCTCAAAAGTATCTTGTGCATCTTCAATCCATTCAAATGCTCCTTTCTTGGTCAATTTTTTTAAGGGTACAAAAATATGTGAAAATCCCTTAAGAACCTCCTACAATAGCTACATTGACCAAATAAGCCTCTCAGTTGAGTCAAATTTGTAGGCGGTGGCCAATCTAGTATGGCTTGGATCTTTTTTTGATCCACTTGAACTCCCTTGGCACTTATCACATGCCCCAAACATAAGATCTTAGTTAACCCAAACTCACATTTGGACATTTTTGCAAAGAAGGATTGTTGTTCCAAAATTCCCAAAACTATGTCTAGATGCTTCAAGTGTTCCTCCCATGTTTTACTGTAGATAATAAATCGTCAAATAAAATAAGAACAAAATTTATAAAATTCTTACCAAAATTTATAAAAGGCTATATCCAACTTCTAAATCCTCTTGTTGTAGGGTAGATTCTAACCATTGGCTATAGTGATATTGAAGCCTTTGAAATATTTTGTTTTTAGTCTTCTTCTTTTTACCAAGCCTTCATCTATGAATTTTTGGGTAGCTCCACTATCAATAAACACAATAACTCTTTGTCCAACAAGCTCTCCATGAACTTTGAATGGATGATATATATGTGCTTCGAAGAGTGATGCAAATGTGTCACTACTGTCTTCCTATTTGTCTTCCTCTTCATGGGGAGGATCTTCATTGTTAAGATCTTCAAAATCATTTGAATTTGATTCTTTGTTAGAAGTAACCACTATTTAATGTAATTTCCCTTTAACAAGGCATCTATGTCTTGGATTCCATAGTTCCCTACAAGAAAAACAAAGTTTCTTCCTCCTAAGCTCATTTTTGGTCTTATCATCAACCTTATTGGAAATAATTGGAGGTGTTGATTTTGGTGTTGGGGTAGCCCATGGCTTCTTTTGAAAACTTCCCCTTTTCTTACTCCAAAATGTATATTTTATAGAATTTTTTTTTAGGGTATGATGCTCTCCAAATCAAAGGCCTTTTTGATAGTTTCTTCTAGCATAGAAGGATTGAATGCCTTCACAAGTCCACTAAGATTCCTAGACAACCATTTTGTGAATAACACAATGAGTCTTCTTTCAAACATGTTAGTTTCCATAATTGACAATTTTTGAAAATCAACAACACACTCTTCCACATTCCCTCTTTGTTTGAGGCAAGCCAACTCTTTGAAATGCTCTTTAGGATACCATCTATCAAATCTTCCAATCAACCTATTGCAAAATTCATCATAAGATCTTATTTGTTTATAGTTTTTAGTAATTAGACCATGATACCACCAATCATGTATAATGCCCTTCAAATGAAGTGTAGAAAACTTAATGGCTTCCTCTTCTAACATGGGTTTGAGAGCTAAACAAGTTTCAAAATTTTGCCACCAAGCTCTAGCCATGCTCTTATTAGTCCCATCAAAAGTGGCAAGGGATAACTTTCCCAAGGAATGCTCCAAATATTTGGGTTTAGAGTGATATTTGTGCTCATGATGTGCTCCAACCTTGTTCTTTTCATTTCCATGAAATCTTTCTGTACAACAACATCTCTTGAATCTAAGGTGCAAGAGCTCTATACTCAACATAGGCATTTGAGATGTCACCTTGGAGTGAAGTTTCTACCTCTAGAATATCTTCCACCCTCTGTATGAACTTAAGTTTCATGGTTCTATTACCAAATTCAACTCCTAAACTTTGTGTAGTTACTTCTTTTTCTTTCCATTTTCCATTGTTTGCTTCCCCTGAAATGATATCTCCATTATTATTTTCATTATTTATTCGTAGTATTTTTCATATACCAAAACATTTGGTTAAGCATATTGGTATGTTTGGTTTTCTCTTGGACCATCCTATCCATTTTTTCCTTAAAATCCTTCCATTCATCATCCATGATCCCTACTTGATGTAATTTCTTCAACTATCTTCTCTTGTACCTACGTTCTCTGTCACTCAAGATCATAGAACATCACAACAAACTACAGGAAAGTATAATCTTGGCTCCAATACCACTATAATGTACCAACTAATATTTTTAAGAGAAAAATCAAATCTAAAAATATTTCTCAACAAAATTCATAAAATTCAATGAAAACTACACCAATGATTTGCACCGAATTTCATAACTTTTGGAAAATATAACTATAGCATCGTAAATGATCACCCTTGAAATTTTCACACTATGTTTTTCTCCCCCTAAATTATTGAGCCCAATTGAGTCCTTGATTTCCTAAATTATGCATTTTATAGCCCATTTTTATCACTTTCTAAGAAATTGCAAGCATTGAACAAATGCAATCAATTAATGTTTTTCCCCAATACATCGTGTCCTCGAAAATAGTGCCAGGACCCATGGGTGTATGGATCCCCCTATTTTGTCAGAGACCAATTTTTAATATGTCGAAATGGCCATTTTAACATTCAAATTTCAAATTTCAAATGTTGGCTATCATGATTTAATTCTCAAGAAATTAGAGAAATGCTTATAAATACCTAGTTATTGCATCATTTGAAAACTAACAAGAGAAATCTAGAAAATTATTGAAGCAATTATTTTCAAGAGCAATTCAAGAGCAACATTTCAGAGCTTTATTGTAGCAATTCAAGATCCTAACATCATGTCAAATCTTATGTAATTTTATGTGTGTTCATTGTTTTGAAGTCTAACACTTTGTAGGTCTCCAAAGCATTCAAACAAATCAAGCAAGCAAGATCCAAGACCATGAGGTGATGTGTATGAATTCAATCCTTCAAGGAAGCTATTAAAGGGTGGTGAGTTGCAACCCTTTTTTATTTTATCATTCCTTCCTTTTCATTATCCACTTATCATTGATATTGCCATTGTGGAAGTGGAAACACTTACACGGGGTTTGACTAAGGCAAGCCCCTAAATGGCCCAACATCTTTTCTCTTTGTGAATGTGTAGATCTTAGGTTCAAACAAGATTGAAGGAAGCTTGAAGACAAATTTTTCATTGTCGCATTTGATGCCCTACATCTTGTTAAGCCACATAAGCTCACCTACAAAATTATTTGTCAACATTCTGACAACTTTGCAGACAAAAATCAAAAGCTTAGGTTTGTCACAAGAGGATCCCAAAAGCAGAGCAGGACACACTATCAAAGACCCATATGCCTCTAGGTGTCTTAGTCCTCCTATTCAGCTTAGAACCATTTTTTTAGGACAAGTACACAACCTCCTGCAGTTTCTAGATCTACCTACAATTTACTATTTTAGTCTGTGCATTGTTGAGATCTCACATTTTTCATATAAGGTCATATACTCTAATTAGGTTAATCATAACAAATCATTTCCAATCCATTTCTAAGGCACTAAGGATACAAATCTAGGCTTGATTGACTCACCTTCATGGTTAAAAGTCAATCTATTTGCCTTGTTGATTTGCATCCTAATGAAACCCTAGGAAAAGGTGGAATTGACTTTAGGTTTTACACATTAAATTTAAAGACTTTCATTTTCTATGTTTCAATAACAAAATGATTATTACATGAAATTAGGGTATTATGAAAGCCAAAAAAACCATAGCCAAATGGAATCTAAGATTTATATTAATCTTCTACACAAATTAGGTAAGTTTTACACATTGAAATCTCACAATACACAACTAAATTTTTGCACAAACATTATAGAGGAAAGCTACAACAAAGGTAATGATATGCACGTTACTGGAAAAAAAAAATTCTCACACAACAATAAACACACCTACAAAAAATGTGAAAGATAAATTGCAAAGCTTTCACTTGCGAACAATCACTACTAAAACTCTAGTTGATCTGCACTACCTGTTGAAGCTCCAATGCACTCCCAAAGTGAGAATGCCCACAAGAATAATAGGGATTTCATTCTATGACCCTCATAACTCATGGGGTTTCATCCACAAGTTGCAATCCTCACGGGTTTTCGCCCACAAAAGATAATTACATATCAAAGTGTTCATACAATGTGAAAAGATAGAACAAATTGGAAAAAAGATCCACCATAGGTCTCTAGCCACCAAGAATTTATAGTTACCAAGCCAAGTTAGGTGCCCAAAATTCCCTCTTTTGGGAGGTAAAAATAAATTTGATTTTTTTATTATTAAAACTCTCACCAATTCCTACATTCAAAATTAACCTACCACTAACACTACCAAGCTGGCAATTACAACCTATCATAGTCATTAGAAATAATCTAGAAATGACCACATGAGAATCCCAACACCTCCCTTGGGATATTTCAAATATTATTTAATATTTAATGACCAAAACCCCCAAAATATAAATTAAAATGGAACTAAATAAATATTAAATACAATATTTCGTAGTTGTTTTAGGTTTAATTAAAATGGGGACACTACAAATGGGAGAAATGACTGGAAAGCATTAGGTACCTACAAAAAATGAGGTTAAATAATTTGCACCAATTATGCTAGAAAAAGCACAACTAACTAAAGGATTTTAAACTGCTAAAAAAATAGATGAGAAGCATCATAAATTTACAAGAAATATCCAAAAATAAGTGATGGCTAATGGGCCATGATACTTCTTAGATTGCAGGTGAAAATGTTATGTTGGAGGTGGATGTGTCAAAACACATTTCACAAACATTAGAAGCAAAGGAAAACACACCAAATTGATAACATGTAGCTTCAAACTTAACAAAACACACAAAAGATAGTTATATTAGGTATGTGGGCTCCCATTAAGCATGCCAAAATGTGATTAGTAAAGATGTAAACATAAAATAATCACTCAAACAATGAATTTAAACCCTACTCTACACCTAATTGACACCTTAGACCAATTTAAGGAATTGCATTAAAGATGAAATAAAATAAGAATTCTCTTGCCCACAACTCTTTATCACACACACAAAATGTGAGTGGTTATTCTCCAATGGATTTGTGCTTGAGAGATGATATGTGATTGCTTAAATTGATAACGTAGCCTTGTATTCATGGATTGTATGAAAATAACCTATGAGAGGTGCTTTTTATACATTATTGGAATGGTTGATTAGTGGATACGATTGAACTTGGAGATCAAGGGTTGGGATTGAATGAGAGATTTGAAGTCATAAGTGACCACCATGTGACACTTTGCAATTGATGCACAATGGGAGCTACATGATTCAAGGAAATTTGATGGATAAGATTTTATTTGAAAATGATGAAGGGATGAGATTAAAAAAACACCTTCTTGGAAGACCAAAAAGTCTTGTTTTGGATTTATATGAAGGGTCAAGACCTTAGAAAAATGGATGGGTGAAATTTCATGAGGAGTTTTTTGAAGAAGCAAGGTGGATGGGACAAATGCATGCAGAGTCCCTTTTTGGATATATGTGTATTCTAAAAAAATGGACATGATTTTCCTTGATTAATCACACTTTGACTTTTATAAATGATTAGTTAGATTATTTAATCGGTTTGTACCTACATGTTCTTAAACATGGATAATCCTTACAACAAAGTAAATATTAGAAATTAAACTGAACATGTTGCAATAATCCACTCCTTGCCAATTCAATTTTGTGAGTTATTGTTTAGGTTTGTACATTTATTCAATTTTCCACACATGAAAACTAAATCTATGTTCATATAATTGAATCTTAACAATCAATTTGTAAAATCTCAGATCTTCATCTAAACAAATCCTAAAATTCAAACACCTTTCCAAATCAAATTTTAATATCTATTACAATATATTTATATCATCAAATTTTAAACTAAATATCACATTTAATTTATTTCAATTTCTTTTTTAAATTATCAAACATATTTCAACTATTAATTCCCAATACTACCCTAAAACAATTTTTTTATATTGCTGATTTAATTAATTATCCAAAGAGATCGTTTCCCCCCTCACATATACATGTTAGTTTCAGGATAAACCTCGACGAGAACCCACATTTCTCGTGTATGTTTTGCCCAGCCAAATCCATGGCTGTGGCAATCACAGCATCTTCCACATTCGAACAACACAATAGTCACTCCCACATCAGGGTTTATGAACAAATTAACATGAGTAGGAAGAGAAGGAAGGAAACGGCATTGCCGCTGAAGTTGGTGCATCAGACTAACTATCAAACTTGTGTACATAATAACAACAACAAAAGATTCAGAGGAAAAATAACAAATGTTTGTATTTTGAAGGAAGCTATGGAGATTTTGTATCTAACCGAGCAACCAAAATCGTGGATCGACACCAGCGTGTATGCATCTCTTTTGCGGGCCTGCATTGAATTAGAGGCTTTTACAGAAGGCTTTCTTATCCATTCACACATGATTAAAATTAATTTTAAACCTAATAAGTATTTGAACAATATTCTTCTTAGCATGTATGTTAAGTTTGGAAGACTGTTGGATGCACGCCAAGTGTTTGACAAAATGCCGCAAAGAAACAAAGTATCATGGACTACGTTGATTGCAGGATATGCACAGAATGGGTTTGCTGATGAGGCTCTGGAGCTTTTTCTTGAAATGCATTGCCAAGGTGTGAAGGCTAATGCCGTTACGTTTGTCTGTGCGGTTAGTGCAATGGCTGAGGTAGAGGCTGTGAAGCTGGGAAGACAAGTTCATGGTTGTATAATTAAGAGTGGGTGTTTGTTGAATATATACTTGGAGAGTGCACTTGTTTATTTATATGGTAATTGTGGATATTTGAAGGATGCGGTACAAATATTTGACAAAATGTCAGAACGAGATGTTACTGCATGGACTGTGATGATTGCAGGATATGCAAAGCATGGGTGTGGAGAAGAGGCACTGAGATTGTTTAATGAAATGAAATGTGAGGGAAAGGATCCTAATGAGTTTACAGTAACTAGCACGCTTAAGGCGTGTGGGGAGCTCAGTGCTCTCAGAGAAGGGAAACAAACCCATGCTGCTATAACGAAAACAAAAATCAGACATGATATTTATGTGGATAGTGCTCTTATTGATATGTATATTAAATGTAGTTGTGTGTCTGGTGCTCGTAAAGTGTTTGACAGAATGCCAAAACAGAACAATGTTTCATGGACTGCAATGATTGCGGGGTATGCACAGAATGGATTTGGTAAGGATGCCATATCACTTTTTAGACAAATGCTAAGATCAAGTACCAAGCCTAACAACTTTACTCTTGTTAGTGTTCTTAAGGCATGTGTACTTCTTAAGACAGTAAAACATGGGAAGGAGGTTCATGCCCAGATCATAAAGAATCAGTATGAAATGAACACTCATTTGTTGAATACTCTTGTTGGCTTATATGGCAAGTGTGGGAATTTGGTCTATGCAGGGAAGGTTTTTTTGCAGTTGCCCATACGGGATGTTGTTTCATGGACTACAATAATTGAAGGGCATGTTAGGCAGGGACATGGTGAGGAAGCTCTGACACTATTTGCAAGAATGTTAGGGGAAGGGATGGAACCGAATCAGTTTACTTTCACAAGCATTCTTAGAGCATGTTCTACTCTAGAGGCTCTGGAACAGGGAAAACAGATTCATGGATATATTAACAAAGCTCAATTTGAGTCTGATGTCTTTGTGGGGAACGCCCTTATGGACATGTATGTCAAGTGTGGAAGTTTGGCTCCTGCACATCATGTGTTTGATAGAATGTCTGGACGAAATGAATTCTCTTGGAATGTGATAATTGAAGGATATCTAAGACATGGGTACAGTAGAGAAGCCTTGAAACTAATATGCCAAATGCAAAAGTCTGGCATGATGCCAGAGGACGAAATTATTGTCAGTGTTCTAGATTCATACGCTGGCAATATTGTTGGTTAGCCCTCACAATCATGCATGTGACTTTGAGAAACGAGTTCCAAATAATGCATATGTTGGTAATATTTAATTTTTAAGAAATGTCAAACCTAAGGTCTGGCAGCGAAGTTCGCTATAGTAACTTGATGCAAAATATGTTAATATGTTTCGGGACCTTGTATGCAATAAATTTGAAGGCAGATTCGTCAACTTCTATGAAACCATACCTTAGGAAGCCTATGGAGATGAAATAAATGAGAGAGCAATGCACATCAACGTTGTGGAGCTGTCTGTACAAGTATAGGGAAATCGAAGTCTGATATAAAAAGGCATGGAACAAACCTGTACTGTGGGCGTGATCCATTTTGCGATTCAAGTGCTATCATTTAAATTCAATCTTTATCAACCCATATTCTATGAGTGATGGTTCATAACTACTCATCTCTCATCATCATGGATTGTTCATTTAGCATCTCATTGCATTTAGATGTTTAGAGTGAAATGGTGGAAGTTATGTCAATCTTCATCAACCTATATTTCATGAGTACAGGTTTACATGTATCCATCTCTCATGATTACAAATAGTTCATGTAGCACTTATTGCATCTGAATAGTCCATGTAGTACTCATTGCATTCAAGTGATGCTCACAATACTGAAGCACTAGAACTGCATACTTAGTATAGGAATCTATGTCAATCTTCATTAACCCATATTTCATAAGTACAAATTCTCAAGCATCTGTTTCTCGTGACTATAAATGATCCACTTTACACTTATTACTGATACTCAAAAAGACAAAATACCAAAACTTTGTGAAAGGTTAACCATCCTATTGTAACCTCCACAACATGCCCCTTTTAGAAAGGAGACTCTTGTTATTATTTTAACTTTGGTTTCAACTTCAATCTTTTTGGTTTAGGAGGATTAGCTTGGGGTTCCATCGTTTTTGGAGGTTGTTTCATTTTATGTCAAAGTTGGTTGTCTGGGGGTGTAACAATTATTTTGTCTGTGTTAGAGTGCTCTCGTTCTGGTGTCTTGGTATCTGTGAATCTGTCGGGGTACGTTAAGTTTGGGTTCGATCAAAATTTTCTCAATCGAGGAGTCAAATTTTGACTTTATCAGAATTTCAGACTTTGCTTACAGTTTTGCAATTGAATCCCAAAACCTCGAATTATTGCTATAACTAGATCTTCTTGAACATTTGCATGTATGTGAATTTGCAATCAAACCCTGAAACCTCGATTCACTATATTGCTGGACGTTTTAACAAAATTCAAGTGTTGCAGACATGCAATTTGGCTTACCCCGATTCACCCTCCGGACTTTCTCAACTGGTTTGCGAGTATTTAGTATTTTCATTGTCAGACTTTTCTACCTATTTTGCACTTTGCAATCTTGTATTAGAGTCCAAAAACCCTAAAATGCATGTACATCTGGACTTTTGATCCGATTTGCACACTTGCAATTGTGCAATAAAACCTCAAAACTTTGAAATACATATAAAACCAGACTCTCTAACCTGATTTGTATACATGCAAATGTGCAAGGAAATCCTAAAAACCTGAAAATGCTACAATTTGAACTTGAAACCTTGAAATTCTTCAGGAACCGAGCCTTTTTCCAATAGCAAGCGTGCACAAAAACACCCCGAAAGTTCAAAAATATCGCAATTAGGTTGAAATTTTTGGAATTGATCTAATTTTCGTAGTTACTGTCTGATTTTAATGCTAATGTTGTCTAATCTTTTGATACAACAAGAATACTTACTATGTCTTCGCTTGTACAAATTAAGTATGAGTTTAAGGACGTAGTTTCACCTTCCAAGATCGTGACAGAATTCTCCATGACCTTATTAGATGTCGATCTAGGCCACCTGAGCTTCAAGGAGTTTCACAAGTGAACTGTAGAAGAATCAAGATGTGGAGAAGGGGGATGAGAAAATGAGTTGTACAAAGGAACATGGAATGCATGTCAAATTTTAGTGCAATAGTAATGGAGAATTATAAGAGGACTTGCAAAGACAGGACATGCATATGCATGTAAAGTTTTAGATAAGTGTATTCTAAAATTAGAATCTAAAAGTTGAATTCATGTGACTTCTAGTATTCTATTGTAAATTTGTCTTATATAGATTTGTGAGTACTTTTCATATTTATCTATGGGTTAAACTTACAAATATGTAATTGGAACTTATTTGAAATGATTGAAAAATAATACAAAACAAATTTTGTTTCATTTTTATTTTATTTTTTATGGTTTTCTAATTTCTAAGTATTTTAACTCTTGTACAATTCATGGATTTTGTTGAAAACTAGAAGATTAATGTATTTTTAGTTCCTTTATCTATAGAGGGTATTTTTTCAACTTGAACCATGAGTTGGGTGGTTGAGTTTACAACTTTAATGTACATCTTTTTTTAAAGAACCACTATCTTGCATATTGGTAACATTATTTTAAGTCAAGTTAATATTGGCTTGAAGTCGAATTCATTTATCCAACAAACAATGTATGGAGTTAGGGAATAACATGCTTAGGCTTCTTTACCCTTTGCTTCTCACTCTTTTTTTAACAAATTTTTATATTACTATAAGATTAGGGTAAATAGTTGGTAATTTTTGTTTTATTTTCTAATTTTAGCATTAGGGTTTTATGATGATGGATTTCTCCACAAATGAGGTAGAAAATTAAAAGCATCTACTCATTTTTCATGTGTATCAGTCATGGTTTCAAATTTTAAATACACGATCTCTTTCAAATTGGTGCCAAAATCAATGATGTTACAATTCAGGTTTGTAAATTATAGTAACTACTATGAACTCTTGAATATGGAATTAGACATGATAACATGTATGTTTGGATTGCATATATGCTATTTTACACACTCATGTTCTTCGGCTTTGTGAATGACTCTTTGTATTTAACTAGAGCCCCTTGTATAGGATAACCAAAAATGCACTTTTTCTTAGTTATTTCAAGCTACCTTGCAATTCGCAAGCCAAATAGAGACTCTTGAGGTTAACACCTTCCAAGTGGAAGGATATTTGTTGTTTCAACATGTTGACATGTCGAAATATGTATCAATAGAACTTGCTCTAGAAGAAGGGCCTAAATGAGGAATCTAACACATGTTCACAAATATAAAATGTTGTCTCAAAATTATTTTAAATTGCTTAACTAAAATTCATCAACAAAAAAATGCAAAAAATAAAAAACTACAAAAGGAAAAACAAAGAGAAACCTACTATACAAGTCAGGTGGTTGTCCTATAGCTATCATGGGGATTTCTAATGAGCTCTCAGAGGATTTCTATGGGTGACTTCCTTAATTCACACTTGGAGGTTATCAAACCACATTAGAGTACAGTTCTTCAAAAAATTGGCTATACAACACTAATTCATGAGGATGTTATTTGCCATTTTTTTGCTAACACACTAAGGGATGTTGCATGTCATTGGTATGTTAGCCTTCCACCAAATTCCATATATTCTTGGGCTCAATTGGTGAATGCCTTCTTAAGACAATTTGAGCAAAATTTAGATCTATGAGAAACTTTATTATAGTTTGTCATAATTAGAAGACAACCCAATGAGTCTATTTCTTGATTTAATCAAATATTTTATAAGACACTTGAAAGAGTAAATATTGCACATGGGTCAAGCTATGTTGATGTATTGAGCCATTATTTAAGGGGATTATATCCATCATTTATTGCACTCATTAGAGACACTCCATGAGTAATCCCTATAGAATCCACTTTTCAAAGAGCCTTAGTTTTAGCACAATTGGTGCAAAATCAGACATACTACTGTTAGAAATCTAAAATAGATTCAATAAACCAAGGAAATTTTTAAGAAAAAATCAAAGTTATATAAATTGGGAAAACATGAAGAATGCAAACCAAGACTCTGAGAGATTATGCAATGCCAATATGACAAAATTGCATTAAGAGATTCCAAGTTGAATCAATGCATGAATGCAAAAGATGCATGCAAGAATATGCAAAAGATAGATATAAATACAAGCTAGGTAGTGAGTTTATATAGAACTAAGGAGAGGATGGAGGTGGAAAATCCAACCAATAGGAATCAACCACAAAAAGTGGAAAGTGTTCCACCTTTTAAGGAAGAGGACACCACATCACTTATCTCCTAGTTATAAACTCACTTTATTATCCTAAGCAAGCTTGATAAAAGTGTAGGAAAAACCTAAGACTAAGGGAAAATAAATTAACCCACTAGGAAATAAAAAACCAACACCAACACCCCCCGCCCCCCCTTAAGCACAACTTAGGAGGATGTAAAAGATGACGGGTCTTGATAAATAAAGCCATGTTAGTTACCCATGCACATACCAAATTCGCCCCAAAGAAGCACCCCCACAAATAGAGAGAGAACACCCCCACAAATAGAGAGAGAAGAAGAAGAGAAGGACTAAGTAATCCCCCCAAAAGAGATCCAATGGTAGATGCTTGAAATTGGATGGAGAATATGGTCTACGATCATCGAACAAGGTTCCTCCCCTTAGGAAGAAACAAAACCATTGGTGTTAGCAATCTATCTCCCAAAGCCTGAAAGGAATATGTAGGAAGAAAGTGAAAAATCTATGAAGTCTCTGAACTTGGCTCAAGTGTCCCTGTGTGGATGCTAAAAGTAGTCACAATCAAATCAGGCATTCTATGCCACACTGTTGAAGATGACAAATCATAGTCTCTTAGAGATTGATGTAGAGCAAGATCCAAAGATAATGATGGTTTGACAACAGTTGTGCAATGACTATCATCAAAGAGGAGAGATAACCCCACAAATGTACCCTCCAAATCTAAAATATGTGTCTCCATAAACAAGTTTGAAATCTTGTTTGAGATCATCCCACAAAGATGAATCAAGAAGACTATGGATGCCCCACTTCAAGTCATTAGAAGCTTTCAAAGAAGCAACATTGAACTCTAAAGTAGCAACAGATGCAAGGAAAAAATAGTTATCCTCAAAGAGAAGACGCGTGTCCTCAATAGTGTCATCTAGATTTGAAATGAAGGACTCTACAAACAAACAAGAGATGTTTGGTAGAAATTGGTCACAATGGACTAAATCTAGAAGACATAAATGACCTTGCTGCAATGAATCATTGGAAGATTTGGAAGAAGTGTCTCTAGAATCTGAATCTACAATAGGTGTTGTTGATGGGGTATCAATGAACTAATCATCCATATAAGATGTGTCCACACAAGATGAGGAAACATAAGTCTCATTATCATCCACAGTAGCTTAGTTCTCTAAGGAAACATCACTTTTAGATGAAGATTCAATGTCTCCATACAACTGTTGGATTATTGTCTAAGAAGTGAAAGGGCACTCAGTGTGCTCTATGTGACATTCTTTTAATCATAGTCACTTGACTCAGGAATGAGTCCAAGGAGGTAGGGTAGTAGATCTCGCTCAAGGAAGTGATTCTTTATCCCTTGCTTCCAAGACAAATAGTTCTCTGAAGTTAGCCTAAAAATAGAAGGATGAAAATGATGTTTGAGAGACATGATTACCCCCCCCCCCGTAAATAGAACTTTATCTCAGTTTGTGATTACAAAGTGCATGTATAATCCCCCAAGAATGAGTGGAAAAGACACCAAAACATAACACCAATACACTCCCACCATTTTCACTTGTATCAAAAATCACCTCCCAAATATTATATGGTTTTCACTTTATAGTTCAGTGCGATTATAAAGTCTTTTCCAAAAAACAATGCTCAATAGGCTCAAAATAGCCAAAATTACAAATTCTAATACAAAATGAACCTGGGACAAAATATTAAAAAAATAGCCTTATAGCTATGTAGTGCTCTTCAATACCTTTTGCATGCCTATTCATTTCTAAAAGCCAAAGCACTGGGGTGAAAGTTATGGCATGTTGAAGAAATTGGCAACAAACAACTTCAACCTGAAATTTCTAATTTGGATAAAACAAAAGCCAATCTTGACTTTCTCAAGCCTCCTGGATGTGTTGGAATGGTCTTTATACTACCATTATAGCCAAAAAATGTTGCAATCACCTCACAAAACACACATGCAATATGAAGAGGTTACTAGATCTTTTCAAATCCTTTCAAATTCTCCAAATCGTTCAAAACACAAGAGAAGAGCATATGGGAATTTACAAGATCTTACATGAACTATCTTCACTAAAAAAACTTTTCAATACCTCAATGGATGGAAAGTGCTCATCTCCATCTTTCCAACAATATCTCATTTTCAAAAAATGGACACCATGGCAAAAAGTTATGCAAGTTTGAAAAAAGGCCCCATTTGGCCTATATGAGGGCCATGGTGGCCCCCTGATATCCTATGGGTAGTGTTGTCAGCTAAGGTGGCGCTCCGATGGTGTAATGGTGGTGGATGGGTGGTTGGCACAAATTGTTAGCGGTTTCAATGTTGACCACTGGCGGTTATGAATTAATCATTGTTTATAGGTTGCACGGTTAAAAAGATAGGCAATTTTAATAACCACTAGTGGTTGGGACCGTCGTTGCGGTTAGCGGCTCCCTCAGTCCATAGGTTCTTAGCATTGTTCACTTTCACTTTAAGCCCAGTAAGCACTTAGGCGTTGTATGCCCAACGTTGTAGCGCCTAGTGCTGTAAAATATTTATTTATTTGAGTTCTTTTTATAAAACAACATCGATAATAAAAAAAAATTGTGATTTTTTTAAGAAAAAATCATATGACATGTATCTGGGGGGCCGTATGACTCCTTGGGAACTTTTTTTTCCTCAAGGGCTCTTGATTTAGAATATAGGTGAATTTTATGTAAAAAATTGTCTCCTTGACCTCCTGAATATAATGGCAAGGTTCATTTTGGCCGAAAATACTCCTAAAAAAACTTGTTCACCAAATTTGAGCTTCAAACTCCCATTTGCAACTTTGTCAAATGATCTCCAATTTGGATGAAATGAAAGCCAATCTTGACTTTCTCAAGCCTCTTAGACATGTTGGAATAGTAAAAGAAACTGCTAGTATAACCATAAATGGTCCAATCACCCGGATCTCATAAAACACATATGCAATATGAAGAGGTTATTAGCTCTTTGCAAACCATTTATGATTCTCCAGATCATTCAAAATGCAAGAGAAGAGCATATGGGAATTGACAAGATATTTACATGAAAACTCAAAGTTACCCAAGGAACTTTTTAAGAGAAAATCAAAGTTACATAAATCAGAAAAACATAAAAAATGCAAACTAGGACTCCGAGAGATTATGAAATGTTGATATGACAAAATTACATTAAGAGCTTGCAAGCTAAATAAATGGATACAAAATATCAATACAAAAGATGCACATACAATCTAGGTAGTTTATATGGGAACTAAGGAGAGGGATAGAGGGTGGCAAATCCAGCCAGCAGGAATCAACCACAAAAGAGTGGAGGATACCACCAAGAGTGGGAATGTTCCACCCTTTAAGGAAGGGGACAACACATCACATATCTCCTAGTAATAAGCTCACTTTATTATCCTAATCAAGTTTAATAAAAGTGCAAAAAATCCCTAAGACTAAGGGAAAATAAATTAACCAACTAGGAAAATAAAAACCTACACCAACATCCCCCCTTAAGCATAGCTTAGGAGGATGTAAAATATGATGGGTCCCAACAAATGAAGCCATGTTAGGTACCCATGTACATATCAAATTCCCCAAAGTAAGAGAGAGAGAACACCCCTAGAATGGTGAGGAATGAAGGCGAGAAGGACTAAGTGGCCCCCACTTACGAAGAGATCAATGGTAGATGCTCAAAGTGGATGGAAAAATGCTCCATGATGCATTCGAGACAATGTTCCTCACCTTAAGAAGAAAAATGGTTTATGGAAGCTATCTCCCAAGTTCTAAAAGGAATACGTAGGAAGAAAGTGCAAAATGCATGAAGTCTCTGAAGTCGGCTCAAGTATCCCCATGTCGATGTTAAAGGTTTTCATAATCAAATTAGGCATTCTAGGCCACACTGTTGAAGATGATAATGCAAAATCTGTTAGAGACTGATGCAGAGAATAATCCAAAGATAATGTTGGTCTGTTAATAGTTGTGCAATGTCTATCATCAAGAGGAGAGATAAACCCTCAATTGTGTCCTCTAAATTTGAAATATGTGTCTCCATAAAGCTGAATTATACAGACAATGGATGCCCTGCTGCAAGAAGTCATTGGAATATTTCAAAGAAGCAACACCAAACTCTGTAGTAGCAACAGATGAAAGGACCACATATTTTTCCTCAAAGAGAATACATATGTCCTCAATAGAGTCATCTAGATCCAAAATGAGGGACTCTACGAATAAATAAGATATTTCTAGTAGAAATGTATCATAATGGACTAAATCTAGTACACATAAATGATCTTTCTACAATGAATCACTAGAGGATCTCAAAGAAACATCTTTGGAATTCCCAATCCACAATAGTTGATGTTGATGGGGGTATCAATAAAATTGATCATTCACACAAGATATTGTCCATATAGGATGAGGAGCAACATAAAGTCTTGGTATCATCCACAATAGCACAGTCCATCAATGTCTCCATACAGCTACGTTGGATGATGGTCCAAGCGTTGAAAGGGAACTTAGTGCACTCTATGTGATGTAGAGTATCCTTAAAATAATAAGACATATTAGTCCATAGACCATGTCAATATTGTTAAACCATGCATTCTTTTCATCATAGTCACTTGGCTCAGGAATGAGTCCAAGGAGATAGGGTAGTAGATCCCACTCAAGGTAGTGATTATTTATCCTTTGTTTCCAAGGAAAATATTTATCTAAAGTTAGCTTTAGAAGGATGAAAACAAAGTTTAAGAGACATGATTAACCCCCCCCCGTAAATGGAACTTTATCTAAATTTGTGATTACAAAGTGCATGTATAATCCCACCAAAA